>VDFB02034576.1:0-13390 GCA_007258455.2 Sequoia sempervirens
ATAAAATGATAAATGATAAATGTTAAAATGATAATGGATATGATAATGAGATGACGATGATAGATGATATGAGATGATTATGAAATGATAATAGAAAATGGTATAAAATGATAAATGATAAATAATAAAATGATAATAAATAAAGAATTTTGAATAATGGATCTCAAATGATATGTAAATGAATGGAAAATGATAGATGATAGGACCTAGATGAAATGATAATGAAGATGAAATGATAACGAAATGAGAGGTGATAATGAAACAAATGTATGAATGTCCTCCACAAATAGTCCAAAGAGACATGACAACCATTGATGTTATTGTTAGCCCTTTAAAAACTCTGATGCAAATCTGGTATGCAGATATATGTATACTGATCTAAAATGAAATGCAACTAAATGAAGCAAACCAATCGTTGATCCTTTTGGTAGCTTTCTTGGATCATCATAAAGCGTTAAAATGTTGGAAGTATGTACAAGCATCAAAGGGAAAATTAGCACCAATGATGACCTGAGTACAACTTTCATGATTTTTGATATAGCAAGTGAACACAAGCATCGAAGTATATTTGAACCGAGATGACCTGAGCATTTCTTGCATAAATAGTCAAAGATTAACCACTTTCTGATGCAAATGTGGAACTGTCATCGTGATATTGCTTTGGAAATCATGTCTCGCGACATATTTGCAACAGATAGATAGTTAACCTCACGACATCAGACAAAGAAAAATCATCCTCTTTCCTTGCCACTCTAGTTCAGTACATCATCGAGTGTACTCCAGAGAGATGATATCAAAATTTAAACAACCATTGTTCAAAATGAAAAACTGTTATTCCAAACATTATTCAGATTTTAGATCATCCAGATATGAGTCATGATATGGTACTTGCTGAAAACTATTGTGACACGGATCGATGATTAGATAGTTTGTTCATGTGATTTGATTTGGTTGTTTTTAAGCATGATTGGATTTGATGTCCTTGTCTAGTTGTTTTCTAAAAGTTGATTGCCCCCAGTATGTTAACGTTTGCCCCCAGTATTGACACAACTTGCTGGAATGAATATGTACAATAATCAAGCCATGGTAAGACGTTATCGTTCTAGGCAAATGATGATAGCATGATGCTGGTATGGACCTAAGATGATGGGAAGATGTATGGAAAGGAAAGCTGAAAAGCCAAGTGCAGAATATGAACTAATAGATGGAGAGCTACAAATAGCGTCTGTTTGCTAGATTTTCACTATTTGTTTTTATTGCATTTTTCATGTCAATAGACTACCTGTTGTCAGGTTTCACCCTATGACCTTTTTTTTTTTTTTTAATGACGCTACCGAGATGCCTATTTGCCAGGTTTTCACCAAATCCATTTTTCGTGGACTTTTCTCAGTTAGGTTTTTGATTTCTTCGTGACTTTTGCCGCTGGATTTTTCTAAAGACTTTTCTACCTGCTTTTTGGATTTTTTGACTTTTCGGCCGGTTTTTGGATTTTTTCAAGATTTTTTCTACTATTTTTTTTTTTTGGATTTTTTAGGACTTAATCTGCTGTTTTTGGATTTTTTCAGGACTTTTTCTCCCAATGATAACCGCTTTAGACATAATACTTTTTTAGGTGCATGTTGTTGATGGGTTTGTCAAACAGGTCCCCTTCTTGTGTTGATAGTTTGTATGCTCCCAAACCGTAGACAGCGATAACCACATAAGGACCTAGCCAATTTGGTTCAAATTTTCCTTTCTTTTCTCTGTCTTGTTGATTTCGTGGGTTTTCTTTCAAAACCAGATCACCCACCTGAAAGGTACGTGGATTTACTTTGTGGTTGTAGCTGCGAGACATCATCTGTTGGTATGCTTTCAAATGGTCAGTTGCTCTTTGTCTCTTTTCATCTAGGAGTTCTAGTTCTTGGAGTCGGGAAACTCTGTATTCATCATCTGTTGTGAGACCTTTCAGTGATACTCTGAGTGATGGGATTTCAACTTCTAGAGGAAGGATGGCTTCTGCTCCATAGATAAGAGAAATGTTGTTGCTCCCGTTGGTGTGCGGAAACTGGTTCTGTAAGCCCATAAGGCGGGATTGAGTTGAACATGCCAATCTTTCCCTGCATCATTCACAGTCTTCTTCAAGATTTTCAAGATTGTTTTATTTGAGGCCTCTGCTTGGCCATTTCCTTGTGGATAGTAAGGTGTTGAATATCTATGCTGAATGTGAAATCTCTCACAAAGTTCATCCACATCTTGATTCTTAAAAGGTCGTCCATTATCTGTAATAATGGAGTTGGAAATGTCATACCAACAAATGATATAGTTCAGTATAAACGATGATATTTGTTTGTCGGTAACTTTAGTCAAAGGTACTGCCTCAATCCATTTGGTAAAATATTTTCTGGCTGTGATGATGAACTTATGCCCATTTGATGACGAAGGATGTATCTTACCTACTAGATCTAACCTCCATTGGGAAAATGGCTAGGTTGGCGTGAATAGTTGTAGTTCTTGTGCAGGAGCATGGATGAGATTCCCATGAATCTGGCATTTTGAGCATGTTTTCACAAAAGTGAATGATTCCCTTTCCATTGTAGGCCAATAGTAACCCATTCTAATCAGTTTCTTAGATAAGGTCACCAATGAGTACCACAAATGCCACCATGAACTTTCAGAAGATTTGTCGATTCATCACGCTCTCAAGACATTGAAGAAAAGTACCATCAAGACCATGATGATAAAGGGTGTCAGTGATAAGAGTGTAGCGAGAGGATTGGCGAATAAAATTTTGCTTTTGGTTACAGGATAAATTAGGTGGTAAGATGTCATCTTTTAGGTAGGTATAAATCTTGCCATACCAAGGTGAATTGGATCCTACCAAGTGGAAAATGATTTGGCTTTCTCGGGTGTGTCATAGGCAGGTGTAAATGATTGTTCCACCAGAAATTCATAGTGAGTCTGAGTTTCTGGGAGTTGTAACAATGATGCGATCATAGCCATGGCGTCAGTTGCTTTGTTATCAAGCCTTGGAATTTGTGTGAATTTTACATCCACAAAGTACTTCTTGAAGTCATCGACCATCTTTTTATATGGCAACAGTTTATCATCTTTGGTCTGATATTCATCATTGATCTAATAAATGACCAACTGTGAGTCACCATACACTTGTAGTTCTATAATCCTCCATTCCAATGCAATCTTCAATCCCATAATTAATGCTTCATATTCAGTTATGTTGTTGGTGCATGGAAACATCAGCCTATATGATCGAGGAATGGTGTTCCCTTGAGGGGTGACGAAAAGTATGCCTGCCCCCAATCCATGTTGAGTGAAAGAACCATCAAAATATAAGGACCATGGTTGTTTGGATTCGGCAGTAAAGACATCAACATCTGGAAATTCAATGTGCAGAGGATGGTCTGTTTGCAGTGGTGCTTCAACTAGTTGATCAGCGATAACTTGTCCTTTGATTGCCTTGTGATTAATATAATGGATGTCAAACTCACTTAGAATCATTACCCATTTTGCTAACCTTCCTATCAATGATGCTTTGCTTAACAAATATTTGAGTGGATCAATCTTTGAAACCAAATTGATCGTATGAGTTAACATGTAATGCTGAAATTTTTGTGAAGCAAAGACTACTACTAGACAAGCCTTCTCGACGGTAGTGTAGCTGAGCTCATGACTTGTGAGTGTTCTACTGATATAATAGATTGCACGTTCTTTTCCTGTGGAGTCTTCTTGCACTAGCAATGCACCCAAGGATGTTTCTATTGCTGCAATACATAAGATCAATGGTTTGTCCGGATTCGGTGGTACTAGAACTGGTGGAGTCATTAAGTATTGTTTGATTTGTTGAAAATCCAATTCACACTTGTCATCCCACTTGAAAGGAACATTCTTATGCAGTAGATGGGTGAACGGTAGACTCTTGTCAGCTAGTTGTGCAAACGACCCCGATAGATCAAGCCGGCCCTTGTAATGGATCTTAATTGACTGATAAGTCTCTTGGGGAGGCATTTCCATGATTGCCTGAACTTTAGCAAGATCTACTTCAATTCCTTTTTCTGACACGATATACCCTAAGAGATTTCTAGATGTGACCCTAAAGACACATTTCTTGGGATTGAGATGAACTTTGAATTTATCCAGTCTTGCAAATATCTTGGAAAAAATATTTCCGTGATGTCCTTTGGTGTATGATTTCGCCAAGATATCAATATCTTTACATAATCTTCCATGAATGTGTGCACTGCGTCGCGAAAAGATTGTAGTCATGGCTCTTGGTAAGTGGCCCTGTTTTTGGAGACCAAAAGGCATGACATTCCAACAGTAAGTTACCGGACATGTGAAAGCCATTTTCCCTCGGTCTTTGGGTGCAATCTTGATTTGGTTGTAACTAGAAAACCATCCATTAATGAATACATGGCATGGTCACCACAAATCAACTATAGTGTCGTATGTCATGCTGGGAAGTCATCCTTAGGGCATGCTTTATTAAGATCTCTAAAATCGGTGCACACTCTGACACTCTTATCTGGCTTGGATACAAGAACAATATTAGAGATCCATTCTGCATAGTCAATTGATCTTATGAAGCCCACATCAAGGAGTTTTCTTAGTTCTTCCTTAACC
The DNA here is from genome assembly GCA_007258455.2 of Sequoia sempervirens. Taxonomy (NCBI): domain Eukaryota; kingdom Viridiplantae; phylum Streptophyta; class Pinopsida; order Cupressales; family Cupressaceae; genus Sequoia; species Sequoia sempervirens. The sequence continues at coordinate 4,618 of VDFB02034576.1, forward strand.
AATAATGCAACATGGGGGTGCATCTTTCTGAGCTTTTGTTTCACAGGCTTAACCCCTGGTTTGATAGACAAGTGATGCATGATAAGGTCGGGATCAAGACCGGGCATGTCTGCGTAAGACCAAGCAAAGTTGACTTGATTTGTTTTTAGAAATTCCATGAACTTTGGTATTTCTTTTTCTGTCATTGATGCAGCCAGTTGTAAAATTCTTAGTTTGTCTGAAGTTTCAAGATTGACGGTATTTGTAGGCTCAATCAAAATAGGCGATCACTCATGATAATGTTATGGGAGAGTGTCAAGATTCCCATCATCTGGTGCCTTAAAAAGGTTTTCACCATCTGATACGCTCTTTATTTTATCTTTTGTTTGATCTAATACTGCCAGATTCTAGTTTTCACCATTAGATCTTTTGTTTTTAATTCCATTTTTGTAGCTGGGAGAATTGACACCCTCCTGGTCAAAGAATTTATGCTGAAAATCGCTAGTGGAACAATCATTTATGTCCTCTGCGGAGAGGAACTTTACAATAGCTTCATCACTTGGAAACATTGGTATGTTGATAGGTTTGGATGAATCCCAATCAATGAGATCAGGATAAATCAAAGGTATAGGGTCATTGGGTTGCATTAAATCGGTTATGGTTATGGTCATAATGGAGTTGATCATAGGATCCGAGGTATGAGGTAGGTCAATGATGGTACTGTCCTCATGATAATCTTGTTCGTTTAGATCTGACTCAGTATCACTAGAATCATAGTGACTTTGTAGTTCAGACTCTCGTGTTTGGGTCTCTGAACCTTGACCTTCGATTAGAGTTGGGGCATATTGGTGTATTACATCAACCTCTTTATCCCTCCAGAACTCATCATTGTAAATGGTATCCCATTCATATTTAGTAGAGTCTGTGTCAGAATTGTTATCCAAGAAGTTCTGAACCATTGCCAAACATGCTTCTTGTGAATCTGAGCCTTCTTGCAACGTGAAGACAGTGCCATGTAGTTGTTTGGATGTGCTTTCTTTGGAGTGAGTATCATAACCTAATCCAGTTTTCTGCTTTACAGTGAGTCTGTGGAGGTGAATAGGTTCAACTACTCCTTTCCTTTTTCCGATAGGACCTTTATCATAACCCATCTTCTGCATGATTGAATACCCTTTTCCATATTTTTCTGTGGGTAATTTGACATTACAAACTACTTCATCTTCATCTTTATAGAGCCAGTTTAGAATTTATGTATTCTCAGGATCTTCCATGGGGAATTTCTCTTTGATGAATTGTCCATTAAACTTTGTGATTGGCTCTATTGGTGATTGCTTTGATGTTGATGCTGCTAATACTTGATGTTCTGTGATAGATGGTTTTCCATGTGATCAAGGCAATGTAGGTAAATTGGCAAGACAAAGAGAATATTCTCCAACTCCATGGTCTTTGAATTTCAATTTCTTATCAAAACTATTGGTTAATTGACTGATTTGTGTGCCAATCTTTAGAGAAGTACAAGCATGAGCTTCCTCGATTGTTAGAACCAGCATCTTGACTAGCTTTATGTTGGCAATAAGTTTGAATGTTGGAATATCGCTGATATCTTGATTTCCGGGTCCATCATAAGGAACTTAAACATCGATGATAGGTTGATGGACAACTTTGTATCTCGTGGATCCAAGGATGACCCAACAACTCCATCATTCACCACATTCTTGTTGCGAGTCCAAAATTTAGACTTGTCCTGATTATTGTGATGATTGTATGAGCTAGGATTGTCTTTGTCAAGTTTTATTGTTCCTCTTTTGACCAATGCACCTTCAATGGTTATAGCATCTTCAATTAGTTTCTCAAAAGAGGTAGGACAATGTAAATTCAAATGATAGCTCATCTTTGAATTCAAACTGTTAATGAAGGTAACCATATTTTCCTTTTCAAGAATAGGACGCGGATATCTGGCAAACATTCTTCTCCATCTCTGAAGAAAAGTAATGAAAGATTCACTAGGTTTTTGTGCAACTTTGCAGAGATCTATCATGGTGATATGATGTATGTTGTAGGCATATTGTGATATGAATAAGCTGATTAATTCTTCAAATGTCCTGATAGGAGGTGTAATCTTAGATAGCCATTCCATAGAGTGAACTCCAAGGCTCCTAGGAAACAATCACATTAAGTGTCCTCATGAGGGAACTCCAAAGTCATGTTTCAGAAGTCTCTAACATGATCGATTGGATCCGATTTCCCATTATAGCGATCAAATTTTAGAATTTCACAATGTTTGGGAAATGGAATCATGTTGAGACTTCGATCTAAAGGATAAGGACAAATGTCCTCAAGAGTATATTTCTTTGTGGTGGTTCCCCCTTGTAACTCTTTAACTTGTCCTTGAAGCGATTTGATTTGTTGAGTCAAATCACTAAGATTAGATGGGGGTTTTTCTTCAGGTTTGTTCTTCAAAATCTTAGTATTAAAGTCATGTGGCAATTTAGCTCCTTGGTCAGCTAGATAGAGGAAATATTTTTCTTTATCCTGTTGCAAGATCTTTTCTATGGCCTTGTAAAATTTGGGATCTTGCTCAGCTTCTCTAAGGTGGCGTTCATCCTCATGTTCATCATCACTATCGACAGTAGTATTGTTTATGGCTTTGTACTTGTGGAAGGGATTTTCTTCTCTGTTATACATGTTGAAAAGTGGATTATGACTCATACTATAGAGAGGATTACTGGTTTCACCTTCTTCTTGAGTGTTTTGAGTATGACCTTCTTGTTGGATTTCCTCCCTCAATTTGATGTATTGAGATCTTGTGAAGATAGGCATGTGATTTTGAAGAAATCTTCTAAACTTAGATCATAGTTTTGATGAGTGCGACAATGATGATATTTTGATCTGATAAGATGGGAATCTTATGATATGATCAAAGATGTTTCCTAATTCTTGATTATGGCTTTCGATGATGAAGGATGTCAGAATCCTGTTGGGGAAGTTGAATCAATAATCAGAAAGTTTGTTTTGGAAGATGCACTCTTAAAGATTTGATCTTTGTTTTTGAAGGAAGAATTCAAGATCACTGGAGGATTTGACTAGGATGTGAGGGATACTCAATAGAAGGTTGTGGTATATTATCAAACTCAAGAGGTTGATTAAGATTATGTCGTTGAGATAGAGCTAATCTTTGATAATAAGCTCGAGAATCCAAGGGATCTACAGCATACTCGTCAGTGAACCCCCTAACAAAATCTTGGTATCTATGAAGAAATCCATGAAAATGAAGTAAGACGTGGCGACTTTTGTACAAAAAATTTCTTCTTTACAATGACTTCTTGTACCCTAATTGTTTCTTGGGTTTCTTGATTCTAGTGGAAATTCATTTCTTGACAAACTTTGTTGATTTCCACTTCCTAAGCATGAGAACAAATATTGAGAATGTTACTGGACCAAAGATGTGAATGGATTTTGAAAGGTTTCAATTGTTTATTTTCACGTTCATTTCGGATGATCTTTTATTTGAATTAATGTAATGGAAGACACAACAAACATTCTAAAAAATAGTTGTTTTTAAAACCCTATACTAACATCAAGTGTTTGATCGAGAAAATGTTTTTCAGCAAGTGTTTTCACAGGTTTAGCACATGAAAGACAATTCAAGCAGACTCACTCTTAGTACTCAAGTAGGTCATACTAGTAATCAACAGCCCACATCTTAGAACTGTGTTGACTCACATAGCCGTGTCACCCCCGAAAGGGCCCCCGTGTTTTTGTCTTTTCCAGGTGCGTACTCAGAGTGAGGGAAGTGGATACCGGATCCCCTGAGCAAAAAATCCTTGGCAGTTATATGGTGAGTGTCTTGGGGGTAGATTCTTCCCTCCCCTTGCACTGTGATTATTAGTATGTTCAAAAAATGACTTCAGCTGGCTACTACACTAGGTTCATAGTAAGGATTTCCATTTGGTGCGGAAATAATAAACTCCCTCAGGAGACCTCCCAACCTTTAGAACAAAGGCTTTGGGGATGGTTATCTTGCACACTACCGGTAAAAGAGGGTTTCCCCAGATTTACTTTAAATTTTATAGTGGGGTGGAATAGCCTGGCTTTGGCTTGAACCCACTTGAGTCATTCCCGTGGGGTGAGTAATTTTTCCCACTACGGCAGGCTCTCTAAAGGATGTAATCAAAGCAGTAAATTTGCATAAAATTGAAAAGGCAAGTCTGGTATTTTGATCACCCAGTTAAGGGGAGAGCATAGACCTATTGCCACAGACAAAGCAAGCAAATGTTCTTTTTAAATTCCAAATCACAATGATCTAATCTAAGTGAAGATATTGCTTCACAAAAACAAATTGTTCAATTTTAACTGCAAAAATCATTGTATGGTGTCTATCCTAGATTTCTTCATTTTAAGTTCCATGCCTATCCTAGGATTGATCAGTTTTTATCCAGGCGTGACTATCCTAGGATTGCTTCTTTTTAACCAAAGAAAATTATGTCTGTGGAAGGCGTCAGACTCAGATTCTATTTTTTTGTGTTACAACCAGATGCGCAGAAACATACCTTAAATGCACAGAAATAGAAATTATAAGCACTAAAACAGACCTTATATGTGCTTAAACAGACCTTAAATGTGCTGAAACAGAACTTATAAGCGCTAAAACAAACCTTAGATGCGCCACATAAATTTCCTAAATGTGCCAAAACAATCCTTAAAAGCACTAAAAGAACACAGAGCTATAGACAAATGGACCCGAGATGCACAGAAACAGACAACTAATGTGCTCAATCATACCTTAAAAGCACTAAAACAGTCATTAAATGCGCCATTTTAATAAACACAAATTTAACTCTGAGACGAAATGGACTAAATGCGCTATTTTGTCCCTTGTATGCGCTAAAAGAACTCTCAGAAGCACCGAAACACCCCCAAATGTGCTAGATCACTCCGGGTGAAAATAATAGAAAGAAATTACGTAATTCCATAAGCCGTGAGAGTCTCCTGATGTGCTAAAAACGCCGGAATTTTTCCTCACGTCAAATCATCGTGAAACCTGCCAGAAAACTCTGCAAGAAAATATTAAAATCGGGGCATAGTCCCCACGATGGGCGACATTTTATGTGTGTATGAAAATATGTGATCAATCTAAATCAATTTAACAACACAATCAATAAAACATTAAATCAAAGAAACTGAAAGAAAAACAGAAATAAGCAAACTATTTTATGGCAGTCTCTCTGAAGTCGTCTTATTGCTCTCTATCTCCAGTGTTTCGTCTTTGCTCAAGTTGCTCTCAGATTTGGAATGCCAAGCTTAACGAAGTAGGCTACTGAAGAATGAGATTAAAAATGCATACTATGCTAAATGCAAGATTATGCTATGATGAGAATATTGTTGAAATGCTAAAAATGCAAGAATGCAAGCGTATGTTGTGTTCGTCCTGTGTTGTAACCAATGCTTGGATTTGCACGTGCATTTATAGAGTCTTTCGAAGATTTCGATTGGCTAGGTTAGTCAACGGCTGTGATAATTCCTGACAGATCAAACGGTTGAAGATAGATGAGATTGAAGAGAAAATAGAAGAAAACGAATAAAACAAGATTTTTCCATTTTAATGGAAGAGATAAGATGAGATGATTTAAAAATCATCTTTTTAGAAGAAAAATGGAAAGATTATGATAAGATAAATAATGAATTATCTAATTCAATTATTTATTTATGAGTGCATGTTGATTTTTCTTAACTAAATAAGTATTTATTTAAGATTTTAAGGAAATCAGAAGATTTCATAATTAAACAGAATATCTAATTATGATTTGAAGAAAGCAGAAGATCTTTAATTAAATAAAATATTTAATTAAATTTGAAAAGAAATAACATTAATTAAATAAAAGTAACGAAATTAAATGAGAAGAGATTTTAAAATAGAAAGAAAGAGATATTTAAATTTAATTAAAAAGATTTAATTAAATTCAAAAGATGATAATTAACTTAAATAAATAAAATGTATTTATTTAATTTAATCAAGTAGAATGTGGAATAATTAAATAAAATAGATCTATTTAATTATGGTGGGAGAATAAAATGAATGAATACTATAATTAAATTGATTAAATTTAATTACGTATAGAAGACTTTTAGAGGAATTAATTAAATAATAAATATTTAATTAAATGTCAGGAATAATTAAATATGACCAATTTTATGCATATACAATGGGAATTCCAAGATGGATGAATGTCCAATTTGAGCAATGAGGATAACATGTCAGTAGCATCTCACTTGTCAATCTATGAAGTGGATGAAGGATGTATGCAAGATTTTAGGGTTATTACTGATAAATACATATTTTGAAATTCAAATTTATTTAAGAAATGACTTTTTAAGAGAGGAAATTACGTATAAATTCCGATTGGCTCAAGACAAAGGACATCAGATGAGATTATTATTGCCTTATTGGATGTACATGTTGACTTGGAATTTTTAGTTAAATTTAGAGAATATTCAAAGATGCCTTGTATGAGGAAAATGGAGATTTAATAAATAAATTAAATCTATTTTCATGTACAATTGCAAAGTCTAAGAAGGGATGGGACATGAATTCCTTAATTAAATTAATCAAGGGTTAATTAATTTAATAGGAATTGATCTTTGTGACCTATTTGACTCAAATTTATAGATTTATTTAAATCAAATAAAGAGAGGAATATGATAAAGAGATTAATTAGAAATAAGGTTTTTGATTTATTTAATTAAAAGAGAGATAGGAGTTAGATTAAATCAAATAAGGTTTTAATTTATTTAATTTTAATGGATGAACTTTAGAAGATTTAATCAAATAAAATTTATTATTTAATTAAATAGGGATAATTAGATTAATTAACAAAAGAGGATGACTTAATTAGATAAAATGATTTATTTAATTAAGAGAGAGAAATTGATGAATTTAATCAAATAAGGAGATTTGACTAAATGGTTAGATCGAGGGATGATTTAGGATGAAACGATGTTAGTAGTCGGGATCAGATGCACAATGTCAATCAGTATATTTATGTGTCTACATTTTGGCCCTCTTTGAATCAATGTACTTATTGCATTGGTTCAAAGAATAAGCAATCTCAATTTTTGGATGATCTCGTGAAAAAAGAGAGGACAAAGTACTACTGCTTGGCAAGAGAAAACATGCCACTATAATGCCCCTCGAGAGATTGGACAAAAATTTCAATTTTAGGATGATCTCCCAAAAAAAGAGGACAAAGTACCCAATAGGTCCGAAAGGGCTTCGGGAGGCTAAAAACGTGTCTAAATGCAATAAAACGATGAAAAACAAGCCTCAACTGGACAAAAATAGGTTCAGGGGTCCAAAACCCCAGTAGGACAGCCAATTAGGGTGAAAAAACTCTAATTTTTAGGCTTAAAAGGGGCCCAAGGGGTCACTTTCAAGTCACTTTCAAACACTTCCAATAGTAACGTCAAGATTTGAGCTCAGACCTCACGATGATATGGCGCAACGACAACTTCCTTTGCACATTTCCAATCGAGTTCAGACGTACTAGCGACCACCTAGCATCGGGGCACCGGTAAGTGGTCCTTACCTGAGCTTAGTTTTTCATTTATTGCTTCATTTAATGCTTTAAAGGGTTGGTCTGTCTGCAGCAGCGCTATATAGCATCGCTCGGAAGTCAAACTGTGTCACTCGGTGTTAAATAGCACTGCGGCAGTGCAGTTTGGAGTTTAAAAACTTTGACGCTAAGCTCGGGGCCAGCAGGGGGATTTGCAAAGTGCGATGCGGCGGTCCCAATTTTTCCTAAAGTGCAATGTAGGGTGAGAAAGTGCACCTCGACAGTGTGATTTTTCTCATTTAGGGCCTAGCATTAGAGTTTGATTAGAGATCAAACTGCCACGCCATCACGGGTTGCACCGCTGGAGAAGTTTCTTGAATGCGCGATGAAGAAATTTTCAATTTTTTTAACACAATGACCTTCCTTGATGCAGGACGCGGCGAGGGAGCTGTACTCTCGAGAGCATAGGTCGCGGGACCTAGCCGCTTACTTGCGGAACTTGAGTGACATGGACCAGGATCAACTTTGGATTGCGGGGTTATGGTACATTGCTTACGCGACGCCCGTGTACACTCACCTAGGGATGCTATTAGCACTGGCTGAGAGATGGCACAATAAGACCTCTTCATTCCATCTTCCCACTAGTGAGGCCATTGTCACCCTAGAGGAAATTTGGTGCATTTTGTGATTGCTAATTCATGGTCATCAGACGATTTACATGGATGAGGGGCGCGAGGCCTGCTTCATAGTCCTCGCCATAGATGAGATTGTGTTTTGTGAGGGGCAGATAGAGCTCAAGTGGCATAGGATCCTGGCACCTCCCTACCGCTGGGTGATTGCAGCCATCATTTCGGGTCTTGTTGTCCTTGACAGACGAGGGCGATATTTTAGTCTTGGCTGGGGATCCTGTTGGGAGCGAATGGTTTGAGACAAGTCAGTTCATTTTGCTTGGGGGCCTATACTTCTAGCTTCATTATACATAGACCTTCATGAGTACATCTACATGGATGGTAGAGCACTCAGAGTAGGGGTGACTCTTCTTCACTTCTGGGCATGGGAGCACATTATTGTGCTGCGTCCATGTGTTGTTTCAGTTTCAATGGTGCTAAATGATTCCCTCATGTGGTGATATAGAGGTGGTGTCTCCTTCACACACACTGGTGAGCATGGGATCTCCTATTGGAGGAGGGTCTTAGATGAGATGTAGGTTTTCACTTGGCGACCGTACCTTGGTTGGCTCGGAT
>VDFB02034577.1:0-24389 GCA_007258455.2 Sequoia sempervirens
TCATGAGTGTAGGGGTATCAAACAATCCTTGGGGCTACTCTTTATCAACATGTTGATTCAGGAATATATTTGGGGTGGGATCTATTTGAGAGAGAACTCCTATTGTAGGCACCTTATCCCTAGTCAACATAGTTTCTTCCTTGGCCTCAAATGAAAAGCAATCTGCAATGGTCTCAGGGTGACTTGTGCTAGCTTCTTTAGCTTGGGGAACCTAACTTGAGATGTCAATGCATTGCTGACAAGTTATTTCAGAGTGGTTTTGATAGTGTACCCTACACCAATTAGGGAGCAAAAGGCTTAGCAAATTAGTGTCTTTCCCTAGGACCAGTTGGTTTTGTTGTAGCTTTCTAATCAGGGCCTATTGATTTTCATTAATTGAAGCATTAGGACACTTCAGTTTTGACATATCTTTGGGATTGAGAACCGAGAAGTTCAGAATTTCTTCTTGCTTATAAACCCCCATCTCAGTCAAAGTAGGCCACCTCATTGAGACAATCATACTCAGTGATGATATGCTTAAGGTGACGCTCACTTTCAATCCTAATCTGATTAGGAATCCCTTTCCATGATAGCCACATATGTGAGAAGTCAAGAGCAAGATATCCCCCTAAATTTTTCATCAAATCTCAGCTTAGCAGCATACCATAGGTCTCAAAAATATCTGCCACTTGAATATCTATGTTAGTTAGGATTCTAGGATCAGAGCCAACTTGGACATGTATGTTTTTAAATTCTCCCACTACATTGACCTCTTTTTTTTCCAGTTGCTTGACCTTCTTATTGGTTTGAACGAGATTCAATCCTAACTTCTTACATATAGAAAATGGCATGACATTGATTGAAGCTCCTGAATCCAATAAATAGTTATGTAGGTTCTTGCCCAAAATTCTTAAACTCAAAAGGAAAGGAGGAGTACCTCCTTTACTTCTATATAAGGCTGTATTCATGTCCCCAGCATGTGTCACCTTACTCTTTCCTTTCAACTTGTGGGCTTGCTCCAAGGCTTTTAGCACTATTTCCCTTTCGGCAGGGCACCATTTCAAAATGTCAAAATATGGCAAATAATTTTTTTGTTTCTGCATCTCAAAAACAATGTCAAATTTTGCATTATAACTTGAATTAGTTTTGAAAACAGCTGAGGGATTACCCTTGTTATGGTGATCAGGAAGTCCTACTGGTGGAGGATTATTATAAACACCTTGATTGTGAGGCACCATGTGATTAAGAGGTGTTGATTTAGTGAATGGCTCCTTACCTTGATTTCTCAAGAAGTGTCCTCCCTTTGTCTAAAAAGCTTGGGCATCATATGAATGCTCCTTTGGTTCATTCTCTTGCTGCCTTGGGAATAAGGGCTCCTCCTCGAAGAGCTCATAAGTCATTGCAGTATCCACCATGTCACCTCCTTTGTGTGAATTCCCCTGGAATGTGTGAGCATCTTTGTGTGCCATCTTGACAACTTTCTCCATTTGAGGGAAATTTACCTCAGAATGGGTTGGAGTATCATGTAATATGCACCAATTGGTCATGAAGTTGAGGTCAGCCACATTTGTAGTATGTGCTCTCTCCTCATTTGCTTGATAGTTGTGGGGGACTCCACCAGTATAAGGCCCTGTATTCCATTTCCTATTGTTGTTTGGTCATTGATTATACCCTCTATTATGGATTTGATAACCTCTTTGGTTGTAGTTGTTGTTATTCTAATAAGTACCTTGGTTATTGCTGTTCTAATTGGGGTAGTTCCCTTGGTTTTGGGAAGGGTTCAACCGAAGTTGAGCCATGTCATTGGTAACTTGAGACATCATTTTCTTTAGGGTTTTTACCTCATTTGTAAGTTGGACTGTCTTTTCGCTTTCTACTTTATTAACAACAAGTGGTTGATTAACATGGCTTGATGTTCCAATTTGGTTAAGGTGGCCATGGGAACTTTGACGAACCTATGGTTGTTGAAAGAGATCGGGAGTTCCAGAAGCAAAGAACGGGATAGGTGGTTGGGTTTGCAATTCAGAGATAGGCCCATAGTGGGAAGGAGACATCCCTGGGACAGTGTTGAATAGAGGAATTGAGCTATGCATTTGATATCCCATTGAAGGGAAACCTCCTCCTAGTCTTCCTTGTTGAGAGCTAACTTGTTGCTGCAACTTAATAGCCAAGTGATAGACTTTGGATAGAGAATCAATATCAGTTGTTGGATATGTCCTTTGCAAGAACAAGCCAAGCAAAGGGTCTATAACCCTAAAATATACCTGAATAACATTGTTCTTAGTAACTAGATAGGGATCTTGTAATCTCCTATACATTCGCTAGAACCTAGTGTTGAATAAAGGCAAAGATTCACCTGGTTCCTTCCTTATGGTAGCAAATTGATGATATAAAAGAGTTGGATCCACATACACCATGAATTGGTTGATAAAAGCATTTTCCAAATGTGTCCATGTTAGAAAGGAACCTTGAGGAAGATTAAGGTACCAATTATATGCCATGTCCCCTAAAGAGTAAGCAAATACCCTACAGACCACATCGTGATGAGCTATTTCAGCTCTAGTACAAGCATCCTTGAAAGCTTGTATATGTTCTTCAACGCTCCTTGACTCACCATGGATGTACTTAGGGAATAATTTCATAGGGTTTTTGGGCATATCGTGAAAGCCTCAAGGGATAGTCCCCAATGGAGAGGGATTGTTTTGAAAGAATGCCATTGGTGGAGGTGGTTGAGCCAGCTATTGTATGGGTTGAATTAGCTGTGATTACAATTGAGATGAATTGGCAGGTGGATTAATGGGTATCCACTAGTGTATTGGTGAAAATCCTTGTGGAGTTAGTGGAGCTGATAAGGGTGGAATAATGGTTGCCCTAGTTCTGTGATGCTTGTCTTGTTGGGGTTTTGAGTTCTATGAAAGATGATGGATTCCTAGCTGATCGAAGAACTCTGTAGGACCCCTTTGGGGATAAAAACCCAGTTTTATCTAGTTTTCCCTTTTAGGCCCTCCTTCTAGCGCTAGTTCCTGTTCATGGCAATTTTGGCACCACAACAATGCAAGCATAATATTGCTATTTTGCTTCTCCTGAAAGAGAAAGGAAACACATGGATTCCTTAACTCTCAAGGTCTTTGTAGTTGGGTCTCAATTGTGCTGATGTTACTTAGTGGTCAATGCAACAGTAATATTCAAGGGGCTTGCTCATGCTGAGATTCTGGATTGTTCTTAGATCAAGCATGAAATGAAACCTACTTTAACCAGGGGTTTTTAAAGAAATAAAAAAAAAGATAAATGAGCATTTTGGAATAGGAAAGAATAATAGATCATCCAATCTTAACCAGACTTGCTAGCTTCAAGGAATTAGTAAACCAAAACTATAGAAGAAGATAAGCTTGTGATTGACACACAACCTCTTTCATTCACAGTGCTAATTTGCATAAAATATTTTAATTACCATTTAAATAAAACACCAAAATAATATTTCATTCCTTAAAGGCTCCACAAATCAAATGATCAAAGTAAGACAAGTATCATTCAAGAAAACAACATGAAGAAGATTAAACTCTAATTGCTTCTACTATTATTAAAACCAATAAGCAATATTTACAAAGCTGGCACAATCACTAGTGTATAGAGAATCTGTGTCTCCAGATTATTTCCATCTACACTAAGAGAATTTAGAAAATGCATTACAGTCTGTAATGAAATCTAACTGCTAACCAAGAAGATAAAAGAAGCTCTCATTACTAAGAATCAAGGTGCAACTCTATCTCCTTCTGTTAACTTACTAATTCCTACCATTTCTAATCTAGAAGTCCTTACAGTAAAAATTTATAACTTTGAATTTCTAACTCTAGAGGTTCCAACCTTTCCAAAGAGGCAAGAATGCCTTACAAACAGAATGTACAAGAAATGATGCATTGTCCCCTACACTAGGGTTTACAAAATATAATCGTCCTGTAGGAGAGTCGGGTGTGAATCCCTGCTGTCCATGCTCACAAAGGATTTCTATCCTTAGGAGAAGTCCTTTTGACCCCTGGGCAGTTGTTGCATTTACTCTTTTGTCTCAGTGTCCATCTTCAAAGTCCTTCTGTAATCTCTCTTGAATGCTCAAAATATCCTTATTAATATTGGCCTACCCCCCGTCAGCAGTGGCCATAGCTATCCTTGTGAGTCATTGGTCTTTCATCTTTCTTCCAGTTTCCCTCATGCTATAGACTCCTCTATATATTGACCATTTTTCTAGAAAACGTCCTCGGGCCTGCCTGTAGATCTGAACCTCATCACCCGAATTAGTCCATCATCATCTATTCTCAGAAGGAGTCCATCTGGTTTGTATCTTGTTGATCTTCTTACACAGGGGTGGTCAATCAGTCAAGGGGACCGATGAATCACATTTCGGGTTTCCTCTGATTGGTTCGACATTCGCCATGCTAGCTTCCTATTGATTCGAAGGTGACTCCCATTAAATCGTATGTCGGTGAGACACTTATCGTGTCTCGCCAATGCGACTTCATTTTATCGATGATCAGCATAGCACATGGATTTCAACAAGATGCCTTGGCGAGCTACAGGAGTTATACCGAGCTCCCAAAACCTATCAGCACAATTGAATGCCCTCAGCAAGACATCTCAGTGAACCCCAAGATTCCATGGCGATCTCACTTTGTGTTAGCAAGAGTACCACTCATCGATGTGACCTCATAGCGAAGTCCTCACTTTCTTCCCCGAACTCTTTTTATTCCATTGGAAAGACACTTATGTAATCATATCGACACGTATCCTTTTGCTTCAGATGTGTCGATGTAACCTCATCTCTTCAGCCAAACACTATGCCAAAGGCTTTACCGTTTTCTGACCTTAGACCCTTGGTGGGACCCCTTCGTGTGCATAAGACTTCTGGCGAAATCACTTTTGTTTCGCCAACACTTCCTTGTGGTCATACCAAGAGATCTCTCTTTGTGTCTTGTTAGTGTGACCATATGTATTTTCCTAGAGCTCCCTCTGAAGGAAAGTCTTCCATCGAAAAACATACCTCTATTTGTGGTTGGTGAGACTTGAGGGCTTTAGCAAGACCATGTGTTGAAGAAGAGACTCGCACTGAAGTACTTGACCCTTTTGTTATTTGGTAAGACTTTCTTTCTTTGCCAAGACTTCTTGGCGAGGAGATAACCCTATGGTGATATAAGAACCAATCTTTGACGGCGGTCGACAAGACCTACTAATTTTCTCACTAAAGACACCCCGTTCTGGGAGTCATGGAGCCTTCGGTAAGAGCACATGTTGAATCCAATATGTTTGGCTGAAGTGTTTTCTAGTGGCGCGATAGTCGGTAAGACCCGAAGACCTCGCCATGACCTCCTTCCGAAAGAAACCCCTACTATCAATAGGAATTTGCATGTTGCCGAAAGGACGACCCCTATCCTGCCGATAGATCCCCTCTGTAATTTCACTTGCAATGACAATCCTGAAGTCTTACCAATAGGCAATGCAGACACACTTCAACAGAGAGCACTAGTAGTCGGCCATACACCTGCAGGGTCTTGCCAACTATTGCCTTAGTTGATTTTCATGACCAACTAGATTGGGGAAGGCATTCTAGTTGAGCTCCCTGAGAAAATATTGTCAATTGTAGAATTTTAATCGTACAAAAACACATGCTTCCATTATTCATCAACAGGAGATAATGTATATTATCATATGATACAATTTCGCTAGTGATTATCTATTGAATACTTAACAAAAAGGGGACTCAATTGAGTTGAAACAAAACCAAGGTTTTAACAAAACTAGAAGAGAAACTCAAGCAGAAGACAAAAGCAACCCAAGAGTAAGGTAAATAACCCAAAACAAAGAAGCCAAAAGAGAAAGGGGACCCATTTTGATCTAGATCAAAGTGGGGTGGTTATGCAAGGAATAACAAGTTGCTATGTGATCTTTTCTCTTTCTTGACTTGGCTAGGATATCATCAACATAGACTTCAACCATCTTATGGATCATGTTGTGGAATATCAATGTCATGGCCCTTTGATATGTTGTTCCTATGTTCTTTAAGTTGAATGGCATCATATTACAGCAATAGGTCCCCCATGGACAAGTGAAAGGTGTTTTATGTTGGTCCTCTCTAGCTATCATGATCTGATTGTACCCTGAGAATCCATCCATTAGTGACAACATTTTATGTCTAGTTGTCATATCCACAATCATATCAATGTTTGGAAGCGGGAAGTCATCTTTTGGACATGCTTTATTCAAGTCTTTGAAGTCTGTGAAAATTCTTATGTTCCCATCAGGTTTTGAAACAGGTACCAAGTTTGATACTCATTCTGAATAATCTATTGGTCAAATGAATCTTGCATCTAATAGCTTTTTTAGTTCCATTTTGACTAGCAGGGTGATTTGAGGGTGCATTTTTTTGAAGCTTTTGTTTGACAGGCTTTGCTTCTAGATATACTGCTAAATGGTGAACCATGGTCTCTAGATCAAGTCCTGGCATATCAGTATATCTCCATGAAAAGTTTACCTATCTTTCTCTTAGGAATGCTACTAGGAGCTCAAGATTGTTCTTCTGATAGTAATGATTCTGCATAGAATGTGATATGCAGGGCTTCCTCTATTCCTAGATTGACCAGATTGCATTTTCTACCAAGACTGTTGTTTTTTCATGATGAATAGCTCTAGAATGAAGATTGAATCCCACATCCTTGGGCACATCAGAGATTTTTTCACCTTTAGATGCATCCTTTCTTTTTACTTTTTTCTAGTTAGAGTGTGCCACAATGTGGTTTTCACTCAAGGAGCTAGATATTAATCTTGATTTTTCACTTTTGAGACTGAGAGATTCAAGCATTTCACCATAATAGGCATGTGTATCTAGCTTGATTAGGAACCCTACTTTGTGATCCCCGCATGGAATGTTATCCCGTAGTCCCATGAATTTTGAGAGCACCTCATCATTTTTGAATGTATCAAGAATTGGTGCTCCTCGTTGGTCGTGGTCAATGAGTTGGGGATATACTAGGAGGATATCATAATTTTGGTGGTCTGATTGAAAAGATAGGGTGCTAATCATGCAAAGAGTAGTATCCTCAAATATCCTAGGTAAGTTGGTCATGGGATCCTTGTCATCACTACTACTACAAACATCGGTTATGTCAAATGTAAAGTTATCTATGACTCTACCTATAGATACTTGTAAGCGTAGTTCTGTTGTGGTTGGTTGAGGAGGATTATTAACCCTTCTACCTGAAGGACTTCAGCCACATATGGTTATACTCATAGGGGTACATCCAAGGCCAAGATTTTTTATCACTCGTGTCTCTGACATGATAGGTATTATAAGCCAATTTTTTGTATCTCCCAAGTCTTTGATTTCTATCATAGCCCATTGCAAGCATCATTTGTAGACCTTTGCTTTTTTCATCCATTGGTAATTCAGCTATTGGTATTTCATCTTGGTATAGCATATGAGATAGATCTGCCTCAATAACTACTTGGCCAAGATCCACCCACCTTGTAAAGTTGGGATAATCTTTAGGAGTCATTTGGGATGTGGAGGCTTCATTTATTTGTGAAAGTTCCAGTGATCTAGGAGATTGTGGTAACTCTCCTACCATAAAATAATTTTTAGGGACTGTGTAGTTTCCACAACTGTTATCTTGGATGATGACCTTAATGTTAGAAATGGTGGGAATGGTGGGAGTGATAGGTGTCTCTGTTGCAGAAGTGGATGTGAGAGTGGCGAGATCGATGTATGGTGTAGATGGGACCTCTTCATTTTTTTGTACTTGGAGGATTTTCTAGTACTTTGCTTCAAGGCTTTTGCAATAGGAGAAGGGTTCGTGTTCTCTGTGGATGGTAACTTCTTGTCCCTCATGTGTGAATTTCACACATTGATGGAAATTTGACGCTAGTGCCTTCATTGTATGAATGCATGGACATCCTAGAAGGATGGTATATGGTAAGTCAAGGTCTAGGACCTGACAAGTGGTTTCCATGAGATCCGGCCCTACTTGAATAGGGAGTTTGATCGTGCCTTGGGACACTCTTTCTTGATCATCATATGCTCTTATTGTGATACCCTTTCCTTTGTCAAATAGAATCCTCTTGTATTTTCAATTGTTTGATGAGGTTGAGAGAACATATAATCAAACCCGCACCTCCATCCACCAAGACCCTTTTTACTTTTCTCTTATGTACTATGACTTCTAAGTGAAGTGCGCGGTTGTGAGATGGTTGAGCGGGGAAATCCTGGTCAGAGAATGTGACGAGATTTGGGATAATGATATTTCTGACCATAGCTTGGAATTGTTCCACATCAAGATCTACGAGGATAGTGGATGAAGCCAATGCTTCCTCAAGGATCTTCTTATGGGTAGATGAGATTTTTAGCAACTCCATGATGAATATTTTCATTGGTGTTCTCTTGACTTAATCTAGGACATTGTAGCCATTAGGGATAGATCTAGATGTAGGGACTCTATTTTGCTGGGATGATCCTGCGATGGTGACTTTACCGCCTCTTGTGGTGACTTCACAATTGGCATGGGTGCCTTTGATGGTGATGACTGTGCAATATTCATCTAGGGAGGCAACAATAGTTTCGTACAAATGGTTCATGTTTGTGTGGGTGCCTTTCCCTTTATCGCTGTTGTTATTATTCCCTTTATTGCCATGATTCAACATCAAATTCATGTATATCTTAAGATCTTGCTTTCTTGTTGGTTGTTCCACATTTATAATTATTTGATCGATGAGATCTTGAACTATGTTTTTTAATCTCATACAACTATTCTTGGTATGTCCTTTGATTTTATGGAATTCACAGAGTTGATTCTCATTATACTAGGGAGGATTCACATCCGGTTCTTGGTAATTTTCAAGGGTAGGGACCTTGATGAGTTTTTCATTTATCAGCTTTTTCATGATGACTTGTAATGGTTCCCCTAAAGCAGTGTACTTTTCTTTGGTATAATTCTTGTTCTGTTGAGGTGGTCCCGTTTAATCATTGAGATTATTGATTGCCGGATTGTGGTTTGGTTGTTGTGTTGTCTGATGATTATTTTGGTGTTGGATTTGGATTTGTGTTGCGGGTGTATTTTGGTGAGGGGCACTAATGACCACCTTAGCATCGATGACATTGTCATTAGTAATGCTTTTTTCCTTTCCCAATTGCATGGTTTATCATTGTAGTTGGTAGATGGGTGGTTGTTTTGTTGTCCAGTGTATGAGGTTGATCCCGTTGGTTGAGTCATGAGGGCTCATTCGATGCTAAGCGACTTGGGGATCAATTGGTTATATGTGGTGATTCCTTGAACCTTGAGATGGAATTCCAAGAGGACGTCAAGGTTAGCTATGATGGTGCAAACTTGTTGTTCCTTAGGCATGGTCCACTTGCTTTGATTGGCCTTGGATTGCCATCATTGTAGGAATGAATCAAAAGATTCGCCCTTTTCTTGTTTCAGAGTTGAGAGTTCTTGTAGACTAACATCCATTGTAATGTTGCATGTGTAGTTCTTAATGAATGTGTCTATAATTTCTTGAAATGTTCTAATGCCTGAAGGTAGATGAGAGAGCCATTCCATAGCATGGCTAGCCAAACTCCTAGCAAATAGCTACATCAGATATGTATCGTCGTATGTGACTTCCATGCAATGAACCTGGAATTCCTTGATGTGATCTTCAGGGTTTCCCATCCCACAATTTTTGTCAAACTTGGGGATCTTGAATCCCTTGGGGAATGGTTTCATCACTAGGCTCCTGTCAAATAGATAGGGACACAAGTTGCTTGGTGTCTTTGTGGCTCTCCTTAATTGAAGATCGAGCACTTGTTGCGAGAGCAACCTGTTTTGTGTTGTCACATCATTTTATAGATCAATGGGTGGGATGAAAGTGTTTTGGGGTTTTTCGATTGTGGGTTGGATGGGTCGGTTGTTTGATGTGTTGTTCAATGGCATGTGTATGTTTTTCTGAGCTAGGTAGGCTTCCACCTATTGTTGTATGAACAATGCTTGTTGTTGATCTTGTTGTTGTTGCACTAAGATTTTGGGTTGTTGTTGGGCTGCCAATTTGGTTGCTTCTTTCTGCTCTTGATATTGCTTAATTGCTTGCTGATATGCTTGCATTTGTGTGGCTCTTTTTTATGCAAGAAGTTGTGCATGTGCTTGTACTTGTTGTGCTTGATATTGGGTGTTTTCCTGAGCTTGAGCTCATTCTTACACTGCTTGTGCTTGTGCTTGTGCTTGTGCTACTTGTTGTTGTAATAGAATTTGTGCTTGAGTATCCTTTTGTGCTTGCAATGCTTGCAATGCTTGAGTGGCTTGGGTGGCTTGTTGTTGTTGTTGTTGTTGCAATAAACCTTGGGCTTGCGTGGTCTATTGTGCTTGTAATGCGGCTTGTGTAGCTTGGGCAGCTTGCATAGCTTGAGTAGCTTGTTGAGCAGCTAGTTGTAGAACTTTTTGTTTCTACAATTGTTGGAATCCCCTTTGAAAAGCATCTTGCAATGCTGCATTGTATTGGTTTGATGTGGTAAAATTTGGTGGTGGTGGGGGTGGTGGTGGATTCTAAATGGAATTTGTGCTAAGCGATGATGAAGTGTTAGTGTTTTCAGTGATGGATGGTGGTGTTGATGTGGTGTTTGGTCCTTGAGAGACCATGCTTTGCGATGTTAGGGGTTTTTTTTATGATGTTGCAATTGCTTGTGCATTTGTCATCTGTTGTTGCGATGTCGACGACAAGTTTTGCATGATGTTTTGATTGATATTCAGGATGTTGCTTTGATTGATACTTGGTAGAGGAAGCCCTAAACCAAGGAGTGGTATGGATGATGATGGTAATAGTGGAAGGGGTGGAAATGTAAGGGGTGTATGTTCTTTCAAAAATTTTGTGGTGTCGAAGATGCCCCCTAGTCTGAACATGTCTCCTTCCTCTTGCGAATTTGTGAGGAGAGGAGTTTGAGGTGTTGCACAGAAAAATGTTGATGATGGATCATGATGGAAAGTGAGAGGAACATTCTTATAGAATGGTTTTTCAAGTATGTTTTGTTCCAAGGTGGTGTTTTCATCCAAGTTTTTATTATTAACAAGGGGGTATGCTTGAATAGCATTGAGAAATTCATTTCACTTATTAACGTTAGGTTGGGTTGGAGAAAAATATTTCATGATTTGCGAAATGTTTTGAGTGATATTTTGAGATGGGGTGTGGATGAGATGGGAATGGTGGATAAGATTGGAGGAAAAGATGTCTCCATTATGGTACTCATGTCAAAATATAAAGGCAATTGGCCCTTTGCTTTGCTAGTTGAAGCATATATAATGAAGGGTTAAGCGTCATCATGATACTTACGATCTTATGGTTTTCTAAATTTTGAAGCATTTCAGTTATTTCGTCGTGAGACATCCTGAAGGTGAGGTCTTCTCCTTGGGTTTCTTCTTGTGGGTTTTGCAATGATGTCAAAAGGTTAACTATGAGATTTCCAGACCAAATGGGATTCATTTCAGGAGTGGTTTGACTTAAATCACTTTTAGTAGATGTTTCTTCTTTGGCTTCCATGTTCCTCTTGTGTTGCGATCTAGTTTGCACCATAAAATAGGGATCAGTCTTCAAGAATATAGAAGGTAAATTCTTTAATTCTTTTGGATTGATCTAACTTTAGATATAAAAGAGAAATTTTAGGGTAATTTAAGGATCAAATGGTGATAATGATATGAATGTAATATGGATGTTTGATGGATGAGTGGAACTCTTGTGAGAATCTTGAAGGGAAATTTTAAACTTTAGGACTTGATATAGGATTGATTTGTTTCAGATTCAGATTTTAGTGGACTCATAAACTCTAAGAGGTTGGATGTTTTGCTAGAGTTAAATCGTTCACAAGATGATAATTTGTCTAGGTGTGAGAAGAAGGATTCATCTAAACACTCCTATCCAAACAAGATGATTTTGATAATGAACTCCTAAATCCCAAGATGTTGGATGTTATCAAGGGATGAATTTGTTCACAAGTTTGATAATTTGATCAAATATGTGTAGAAGGATTCATCAACACACGTTCAATCAAACAAGGTGATTTTGGATTGATTTCAAATGCTTTTCCCAAATTTTAACATAAAGGATATTTTCAAAAATTTTGAAGAGTTGTTGATGAGATGATTTTGGTTTTTTGATGTTCAAGGATGGATGAATTTTTGATTTTGATCATAGGATGTACCTAAAAAGAC
This sequence comes from Sequoia sempervirens, assembly GCA_007258455.2. NCBI lineage: Eukaryota > Viridiplantae > Streptophyta > Pinopsida > Cupressales > Cupressaceae > Sequoia > Sequoia sempervirens. The sequence goes on from VDFB02034577.1 coordinate 12,195, forward strand.
ACTTGTTTACTTAGACCTCGGTATGGAAGAAAAGCTTTTCTCTAAACAAGATGTTCAAACTCTCTAAAAATATTTGGGTTTTGGTAGTAATAGAATGAATACAAACCGGAATTGTTTCTTGAAGCCTTCCTGTAAAAGTTAAAAAGCATTATGTGTCTGAATTCATATAGCATTGAAAGACACTTTTGATGGGCGTTCAGACTAAGGGATTTCACCTTTCATTTCTTGATCTTGATTTTGCGTGAAATCATTGGAGACACATGTGTGGGGTCCAATTGTCTTTAATGTTTGCTTAATGACTTTGTTTTTACGACAAACACTTCTTGATTAGGTTTTCAAACTAGATGTCTAATGTCTCAACTTCTTCTCATTTCACAAGGTATATTATGCAAAACTTTGATGAAATTAAGGCAAGGGTTACCTATTGTTTAACTTTATTAGGAAAATTGAGATATAAATTCAAGTTCTTAGAAACCTCTAAGGATGTAATCCCAAGGGCAAGCAATAACACAAGAATTTGGTCAATGGTATTTTCCTCCTAAAGGGTTTGAAATTTTAAGGATCATGTTAAATTTTTTCAAACAAGCAAAGCATTTTGTAACCAAGAACAAGTACAATCCTATGGATAAGAAAGACAATATTTGTTGAGTCCCCATTTGGACAAGTTCAGCTATGCTCATCTTAAGCGAATGGTTAGATGCTTGACCCCACTGGCTCCCCTCCATGAAACTCACTTATGCGAGATAGCCAACCATAAACACCCATGAAACTACCATTGATGTTTTCCATTTATACTAAAGACCGTAAAAGTGTTGGGTGGCTTTAGAACAACTGTTCTTGCACCAACAAATAGATCAAGGATTTTGGCAATTCTAGAACATGTGTTTTAATAAGGACTTTGTGTTCATATAGATTGAACCATACGGTGAGAGTCCCCTTTCGGATCCATCTCATCGGAATCAACAACGTGATATTGGTGTTTCTTCCAATACCCACATTTATATCCTGGTTGGAAATACTCTTGAGTTCAAAGTGTTACCGGTTGAGTCATTCCATTGGGTGAGTACTTTTTCCCCAAGGTAGGCCCTCTAAGATAGACAAGAGAAAATAAACTTATTGATAGTTTGGTCAACCCTTTTTTAGAAAAAAAGGGAGAACACATGGAATAAATTTAGTCACACTTGCAAAAGATTTTGTTCAATTTTAGAACCCAAATTGAAGTGTGGAGGTGATCACTTCATCTCAAACTAAGATTATCAAAAAGTACTTTTGATTCTCAAGATCGTTGTGAATTGCGAGAGAAGCACATACATCCTTTTCAATAATATTATTTAAAGTAATTATTCATGAAAAAGAAGTTGCACATGTTCATTTTAAATCCACAAAGAAATGATTTTGATTCATTTTAAAGCACCAAAATGAGATGTGAGACTTTCCTTGTTCAATTTTATAACCTTAAACAAAATCTAATCAAATTTTCCTAAAGTTCATTTTAACCCTTTCACAATGAAAATTGAAAGCCTACGTAATGTTTGTTTTAAAGCCCAAAACCAAAGATGAGTTAGCCTAAAATAGAAAATTACGGCGTAAGGTGTAATCTCCAAGCACTAAAAAACACTTTTAAGTTTCAAATTTCATGCTTAAATTTTGACCAAGTTTCCTTGAAGATCACTTCTAGTAAGCTCCTTGTTCAAACGAAAAATCCCTCCTTTCTTTCCTTTTCTTCATCTTCCTTTCGCCTTCTTTGTTCTCCTTTGTTTTCCTTTGTTTCCCTAAACAAGAGACAATCATGTGAGGATCAAAATCTTAAAATTGTTTTGGTTATTAGCTCCAAACAATAACATGATTTCAAATGAAAGGAAAAAGATTTGGATGTTTAAAGGATGATTTATAAGTGGATCATGCTTTTATATTGACTTCATTGAAAAGATATCATACTTGTGAGACACCTTCCTTCAAACTTGATATTGACTAAAGGTATTTAAGCCCCTAAATCAACCATAAAGAATAAATCTTTCGAAAGCACCCTCCTAATCTCACATGTTGACTATCATACTAATCAAAGTAATGTGATAAACTTTGAAAGCTCATGAATTTTACCAACCATAAAGAATACACCTATCAAAAAAACTGTCATGAGTTCAAATTTTTGCTATCTCAAAATGGACCATAATGACAAAACAAATTATAACACAAAGAAAATAAATTGTTTTTAATAAGTAAACCTTAAAGGATGAACCATTCAAAAGCATTGTCATAAGTTCAAATTTTTTCTATCTCAAAATGGACCATAATGATGAAACAACTTAGAACACTATTTTGAAAATAAATTGCATCAACAAGTCAACCCCCAAATGAATAAATCTTTCAAACCTCCTTTTGGCACCCTCTAATTCCCTCCAACTTTTAAATGAAAAGAATTTATTTTTATTGGTGAATGGGAGAAGAAAATGACCCTTGTTTCAATGATTTGAAGATTCTTTTTATCACTATCAATCTTCACTACCATGTGCCATCAATTCAAGCTTTTCTTGTACAACCTCTTTGAAGATACAAATTTACCACTCGTTGAGACTCAACCTAAATTTATCATAAATAGCACATGCTCTTCAATAGAAAAGGGAACTCTAGATGGTCTTGTTATAGTTTTGGCATCCATTTAGACACTCGGTCTTCAACCTGTTGAAGATCATGTGGGAATTGGTTTATTATTGAGTTTTTCATTCAGAAGCGGCAATGACTAAATTTGGGTTGTGCATTTGGTGATTTAAATATATAGGTGAGTGGTTACTATGTCCATTCTAAATACTTATGCAACCTTAATTTTTCATAGGTGGCTCTTTTTAAGGCCTCTGTTTAATATTTGAAAGTGACACAGATTACCCACACCTATTACATGGGTTTGTTTGCTTATACAGATGCAAAATATATATGTAATATTCATTGTTTGTAGATTGTGTGATCTATGTACAAAGGTTGCTGGAAGCCTATCTTTAGAAATGTGTCTAGCTGCATCTTATCTAGCTACTCCACTACATCATATAGAACCTAGTTTACTCTATTTACAACATATTTGCCACATATCAAGAGGTGTGAAGATCGATTATTTTAAAGAGTCTTCTTTGTCTTTAGCTTATTACTTCATCAAAGGTTCCTTGCTATCACTACATCTACCATCTCAAAATTGACTATTGAGATTTGGTATTAAAAAGTGAGTTTTCTAAATTTCAACTTGAGTTTGTAGATTTGCAGGACGATCCTAAGCATCTCTCATCTCTAAGTATCATTTACTCAGTCACATTGCCTCATCAAAAAAACTAAAATCCACACTTGACATCAAGATTTTCTCTTTTGCAAGTTCAACTAATATTTATTATAACTAAAATCCACACTTGACATCAAGATTTTCTCTATTGGGGATGTTTATTCCACCAGAATAAAGTGAGATCTAAGAAACTTAGGTTGAAGGTGACCGATCCCAAAGAACCAAAACTAGGACCTGCCCGAACAAGGCAAGAAAAGATCAGACCAAAGTAAACCAACATATACAAAATACACAAAATTGTACAACTTGCTGTAACTTCAAATTTTCTCAGAATCTTTTTCTGATTTACATGTTCTCAACCTACATTCTATATTTTAAGAGGATTAATTTTCAATTGGTGGCCCCAGGCCCCCAAAAAATTAAAACCATTCCTTACCTTTGTCAATAAAATTATTTTCTATTGCCTACACTAGGACAAGGCTAAAAATATTGTCATGATTTACCAAACTAGCCCTGGTGAGGCTATTGCAATTAACCATTATTTCCCTATCTTTGGTGTTTTCATTTTCATCATTAACTTTTTACAAGTGAAATTTGCAATTAGAAAACAACTAAAATCCATAATCATTTTGATATTCTACAACATTTGGTTCACAATTATACTCCACCAAATAGTCATCCAACTAGAATGAAAATTTAAAACATTCAAAATTCATTTGATCACTAACATTATTAGGGTTAATATAAAATTTTGTTTGGACATCAAACCTAAAACCCCCATACATACTTCTTTTAGGATTCCCATCTAGGGACATATATCCTAGCCCTTTGGGGTGACATTGCAATTCCACTTATGATATCTGAGAATCATTAGAAAGCTTTTATAAAACCCTAGGACAATGATCTTGCTTTTTTCCCACACTAGAATTACAATCATCTTGTGTAATGGAAAAAAATTGTTTATACACAGGCATACTATCAAGTTGATAGTCATACCCATATGAGTAGTGTAAATTAGTTATATTGTCATATGCTCTACCACTTTGGAGAAGTGATTCACAAAAACCTATGGTGTCTTTTCTCTTATTCAAATTAGGTTCATCACCATAAATAGTATTATCAATAACATCCCATGCATCAAAGAATACCACCATTTTAGGTTCATTAACATAATCAAGTTCACTCTTAAAATCATTATTAAGGTCAAAGAAACATGTTTCAATTGAAGACTCAAATAACTTAGGATTTATAGGGGCAGTTAACATGTGATTAGGTGCCTCATCAATTGATATGTAACTACATGATAACTCAAATGTGAAAGACCCATTATGATCCAAATGTTGCTCATTAGCAACTGAACAACATTCCTCATCTCTCTCTTCTTCATGAAATTCCTTGTTGAAAACAACCATGTTCATCTCTGCTACAAAACTTGCATATTCCACCTCTGCTTAATACAAACAATTTGGAGCACCTAGAACATGATCTTACTGGTTAACATCATACTTTTGATTATTTTCAACAATGCATGCTTAGCTTATGATACTAAACACATACATTCTTGTCATCAAACTCATTATCATTCACAAGAATAGCATGCTCTATATGTGATGTAATAGGATTTCACTCCAATTATCCATCACATGGAATTTTTTTATTCATTTGTAAGGGAAAATCCCCATGAGAATTAGTATCATTGTATCCCTCATGTAAAGAAAAAGCTTCTAGATCATCATTATTGAAAGATTTATATTATTTATAAAATTAATCAGAGGCCTAAGTTTCCCCTTGATCATTATTCCAAGGGAATTCATCATCACCCAGGTTATGCTCCAAGTGTTTAGAATGAATACTCCAACTCTCCTTCTCCATGCGCTGACTATTTACTTGTGATGAGAGAAAAACAATGCTTGAAAATGTATCTTCATCCTTGTCACCAATGTACCAAATTTCATATGGGATATCTATAAATTGATTACAATAATTTTCCTTACCCATACCACAAGACATGTGTCCATTCTTTGATTTACCTTTTTCACTTGCTTGAGTTTTCTTTCGATTCTTCTCAATATGGAAACCACTATTAACACTTTGAGACACTATGCTTTGTTTATAATCACACTTAGCTTCCTTACAAATTATTATCCAATCAAGCATTTGATCAAAACCCTGAGCATTCAACTCCTTTGGCAAGGTACTCAGTTCTAGCTCAAAAATTTCACAAAATAAGTCAATGCATACTAAATCCTTAGGTCTAAACTTCTTGGGGATTTCCAAAAAGGCATCTAAAAAGCTTGCAAATTGTAGATGTCCAAATTTGTACACTTAATTTGTCCAAATTTATCACTTTTCGTCTAAACATCCTCTTATCCGAGTTAATTAAGTAATATTACTATTATTTAATTAATATCTTTAATTCTACCAAATCCCTAAGGTATTTAATTAATAATTAAATACCTTACCCTCTTTAATTCCCTTTTCATCAAATGAATTAAATAAATATTACATTTATTTAATTCCTCACATGTCATTTTCATCTAATCTTAATCCATCTCCTAATTTCTTCATTAGGGATGTGCACATGCCTAATCCTTGATTAGGATGTGTCACATCCTCCAACTTTTGCAAGTTGGCTTCTAATCCCCTAATTATCTTCTAATTACTGATTAATTAATCTTAATCAGTACCTTGGTCAACTCTCTCCATCCCTCAAGGAATTTTTAATTCCTTTTTTATTCCTCCACGAATCCTTTTTTCCCATGCATCTTCTAGAACCTTTGACTTGTCACATCAAGTCACATGTGACAAACTCCCACCTTTTGGGAACATTGTCTTATCCACCAGATTCTTTCAATCATTGTGAATTTTTAATTCATTTTTATTCACCCAAAATTCTTCCCATCTCGCAATGTACTTGCAAGGTACTTGTCCTTCCTCCACCTCATGTACCTTTTGGACACCTCACCTCCACTTCATATCCCCTTAGCCACTTCACCATCCACATGTCAAGATGTGAGGGTTTATGGGTTCTCAACCCACCATAGCCCTTCATCTTGGCCTTGTTGGATACATCTTGACAGTTGAATTCTCTAGAGAATTCAAATTCTCCTATAAATACCCCCTCCTCAAGGGAATTTTGGGAACAGTTAACCATTTTTTAACTACATGCTACCAATTTGCATTATCAATCATTCACTATCATCTAGCCATCCATTTTAATCATTTTGCACATTCAATCTTGCATCTAGCTACATCAAAAGCCATCCAAGAAGCACATAAATCCATCTAAATCAAGGGCCAACCAAGGAGTCATCAACAACAAGGAAGGTGAAATCATTTGCATTTTGTTTTGTCCATTTTCCTTCTTGTTTTATCACTCTTTAGGCTAATTTTGTAGTGTCCTTAGTCTTTTATCACTTGCATTTTTTTTGAGTTATTTTGCACATTAGAGTAGGGTAAAATTCTTAGGATCACATTTCTGGCATGCCCGGTGGGACCCACAAACGGGTTCTTTCATTTAACATTCATTTTTGCTAAGTATTGTGCAGAAAAAGGTCACAGAAAGGCGGAAGTGCCCTCTTTTTTACCGCAGAAAGGTGGAAGCACCCTCTGCTTTACTACAGAAAGGCAGAAGCGCCCTCTACCTTACTGCAGAAAGGCGGAAGCGCCCTCTTGTCTGCTACAGAAAGGCGAAAGTGCCATATATATGAAAGTTCCATTTTCTTCTAACAAGTTTGCTGCAGTTGGGAATATATTTAGAAGGTTTTTTTAACACTTTTCTTGCAGTGGGAGGGGCACAACTTTCTTTTTTAAAAAAAAAATCTGATAAAGTTTGTTGCAGAAAGGAGGAAGTGCCCTCTTTTTTACTGTAGAAAGGTGGAAGTGCCCTCCTTTTTACTGTAGAAAGGCGGAAGCACCCTCTTCTTTATTGCAGAAAGGCGGAAGTTCCCTCATTTTTACTGCAGAAAGGCGGAAGCACCCTCTTCTTTACTGTAAAAAGGCGGAAACTCCCTTTTTTTACCGTAGAAAGGTGGAAGTGCCCTATATCTTGCATTTAACATTCATCTTCGCTAAGTATTTTGTAGAAAAAGGTCGCAGAAAGGAGGAAACGCCCTCCTTTTTACTGTAGAAAGGCAGAAGCGCCCTCCTTTTTACTGCAGAAAGGTGGAAACACCCTCTTCTTTACCACAGAAAGGCGGAAGCGCCCTCCTTTTTACTACAGAAAGGTGGAAGCGCTATCTTCTTTTCTGCAGAAAGGCAGAAGCGCCCTCTTCTTTACTACTGAAAGGCGAAAGCGCCCTCTTTTTACTATAGAAAGGTGGAAGCGCCCTATATCTTGCATTTAACATTCATCTTCGCTAAGTATTTTGTAGAAAAAAGGTTGTAGAAAGGCGGAAGCGCCCTCCTTTTTACTGTAGAAAGGCAGAAGCACCCTCCTTTTTACTGCAGAAAGGCAAAAGTGCCCTATTTTTTACTACAGAAAGGCGGAAGCGCCATTTTTTACCATAGAAAGGCGAAAGGGCCCAATTTTTTCATTTAACCTTCATTTTTGGTTAGTATTTTGCAGAAAGGTAGAAGAGCCCCCATTTTGTTGTAGAAAGGTGGAAGCGCCCCTATTTTTGCTATAGAAAGGTGGAAGCGCCCTTGTTTCTACTGCAGAAAGGCGGAAGCGCCCCTATTTTTATTGTAGAAAGGTGGAAGCACCCCCATTTTGCTATAGAAAGGTGGAAGTGCACCTGTTTTTGCTGTAGAAAGGCGGAAACACATCTATTTTGCTGTAGAAAGGCGGAAGCACCCCAAATCAGCATAGTTTGGAAGGTAAAACAGTCATTTTACTTCATTATTGCTCTCATTTTTTTGCTATTTTTAAGTAGTAACCCTCTAACATTGTTTTGGCAAGAATATTGGTATTTTTTGCTAATGTTTTGCAGCATATTATGACATAATTGACCAAGAACGAAAAAAAAGATAGCTAACATTTATTTGCAGGGCTATCTATTTGATCAGATTTTTGAAAACTATCCTTGTTGTTTTGGAACATAGTCTAATTAGGGGGGATAAACTTCATTGCTTACTGTGATTGTTTATTCTTGTGTTACTCAAGGGGGCATTAATTTGACACCACTTTCCTTGCACTTTGTGTGAGTCTGGGAGTAGTTAGGAAGTGGTGATGTCTTCTTTTAGTGGGACCTACTTGGTTCATCACCCCAAAGGGACGTTCAACCACCGCGTCTGCATTGAGGAGTATATAAACGTGGAGGCGGAGACACTGATGAAGTCACGTCGTGATTGGCGGAGGCGTCAAAGCTAGGAATTACCTAGATAGACTTGAAGGTTAGTCACAGGCCTTTCGATTATCTGGATTGGGGTTCTGACTCTCGTACTTGTGATAAATTTGGTGTTCAGTTTACGTGCCTCACGTCACAGGGTATGTCGAGGACTCCCTAGAAGCCTTGTGCATCTAGATTAAGACCTTGCTTGGCCATACCCTTAACATTAATCATAGGATTGTGCTTGCTTGAAGTGTTTTCTTGTGAAAAAAACTCATGAAATCTTTGATACTTTGGCCTTACTTTATCGTTTGCATCATTTCCTGTCATTACCATCAAAACCAAGCTCTTCCTCTGGCGAAGGTGCGTGCCGCTGTTTCTCTGCTGGAAAGTAAGCACTATTTTGCTGCGGAAAGGCGGAAGCTTGCTTTGTTTACCTTTCATGAAAGTCAAACACCCATTTCTGAGAAGGTGGAAGCACCCCTATTTTTGCTATAGAAAGGTGGAAGCGCCCCTGTTTTGCTGCAGAAAGGCGGAAGAGCCCCTGTTTTACTGCAGAAAGCTATCAACGCCCCTGATTTTACTGTCAACGCCCCTGAAAGCTGTCTACACCCCTGATTTTGCTATCAATGCCCCTGAAAGCTGTCTACACCCCTGATTTTGCTGTCAATGCCCCTAAAAGTTGTCAACGCCCATGATTTGGCTGTCTATGCCCCTAATTTTGTTGTCTACGCCCCTGAAAGCTGTCAACACCCCTAATTTTGTTGTCTACACCCCTGATTTTGCTGTCTATGCCTCTGATTTTGCTGTCAACACCCCTGAAAGCTATCTACGCCCCTGATTTTGTTGTCTACACCCCTAATTTTGTTGTCTACACCCCTGATTTTGTTGTCAATGCCCCTAAAAGCTGACTACGCCCCTGATTTACTGTAGAAAGTTGATTACGCCCCTTTAACTTCCCGGGGCTGTCATTTACAAACTGTACATTGAATCAACTTCATCCAAAAATCAAAGTTGCTTAGTTTTTCAAGCCCTATCTAGTGGTGCCTTCTATTTCCACCTATCAAGAATTTGACCATCCTGGGGCGGCCACGCCCCGCATCATAGGGTGGACACGCCCCTAACTTCCCAGGGCTGTCATTTACAAACCGTGCATCAGATCAAGTTCATCCAAAAACCAAAATTGCTTAATTTTTTGAGATCTATCTAGTGGCACCTTTGTTTCTTCCTATCTAATCAAACCAATCAATTTCTCTAATCAAATACATACAATCATCTAATCAATCGAAGCACACCAATCCTATCAAGTTCATTTAATCATAATTATCCAATCAACATCATCTAATCATTTGATCCTATCTAATCAAACTGGTCTAGCACTTTAATCAAATTCATCAAATCATCTACCTAATCCAATCATCTGTCTATTGAATCCTATCAAAATCAAAATCAATCCCATTGCATCATCCAATCATCCTAATCTGAGCTTTTGTCTAATCCTGATCTGAGCTTGACCAAAATCTTGATTTGAGCTTTAATCCTTTCCCATCCAAAATCTTGTATCCATCCTCTTTATCCTTTCACCATCATGAGTCCTTATCCTCCATCAATAGTGGTCAAGGGAAACCCTAATTACGTCGATAACGATAACGAAAGTCTTGTCGATCAAGAGGTATACAACATAGATCCCCTTGACACTATCATATCTAGTAAGCTTTCTCCACCCACTTTCCAAATTCCAATTACTCCTATGAGCTACCTTGTTATGTCTTCATCCATGCCTAATCATACTCCTTATGCCACCTTTGACAATGGATATCTAGTATCTTCTTCATCCCCATATTTGTCATGTCCTTCATCTACATCATCCTCTTATACAACATCTACATCCTCTTATCCTAATTTTGCATCCCAATACTCCTATTACAATTCCCCATCCATGTCCCCCTATCATAATCTTCTTTCCCAATCTTCCCATACTAATCCTACATCCACACCCTTTTACCTTAATCCTACATCCACATATCCTCATCCTAATCCACCATCTTAATACCCTTATTATAATCCATCCCCCACATCCTCTTGTCCCACTACACCACCTATATCCTCTTGTCCTAATCCACAATCCATGTCCCCCTATCTTAATTCACCACTCCAATATCCTTACCTTAACCCTCCATTCAATCCTAGTGCTCCATCTACTCCTAGTCCTCCATCCAATCCCATTCATCCATCTAATCCTAGTCCTCCATCCAACCCTAATCCCCCATCTACTCATAGTCCTACATTCAATCCCATTCCTCCATCTAACCCTAGTCCACCAATCCATAATCCCTCATCCATTTCTACCATCCCATCCAAGCCAACCATATGCAAGTCTCTCGTTTCAGAAGTCCTCCAAGGACTCATGACAAAGAATCCATCCCCAACTCCACATCTTGAAGTCATGGAACCATGCCATCTAGATCTATCATCCACGGTCACTAGTGATGAGACCCTTCTCCATACCATACCTATTATTGATGTTACCACCCCTAGTACTACTCAAACCATTGAAACCATTGAACCCACTAAATCTATTGAACCCCCATCTCCTACTCCAAGAACCACTGAATCCATCGAAGACACCCAATTCCAACCCACTCCCCCTACTCCTAGATCCACCCAAATCCAATCCACTCCTCCCACTCCTAGTAGCACCAAAACCCATTCTAATGAACCTCATGATTTTTTCATCCCTCTATCTTCCCCACTTGAAGAGTCCCACCAAGACTCTATTACCATGCCTCCCACACACGATGAGTCATGCCAAGAGTCTAATCCAAAGCATGCCAGCATATCCCCTTCTCCAGATCAAGATCCTACCATCCCATCTAGTCCACCTCAAGATCACAGTCCCCCATCCATTCCATCCCATGATCCCCTTGTCATTAGCTTCCTTTACACTCCATCTCCATCTCCATCGCATGAGCCTACTACCCACCGTCTGAGGATCACATCATATTTCCTCCCTCTCCTGATGCCTTTCTCCATCATCTTCCATGATCCCCACATCATCGCCTAAAAATACTATCCCCACACCACTTGCATATCCCCTTGGTACTCTCACATTCTTCCATGGTGGCCTCCTTGCAGAAGAAAAACACAGCGTATACACCACCCATCATCCTCCACCTAATAATGAATTCGCATCATTCTTCCAGAATAACAAAATTCCTGTCCTAGATCGAATGCTCAAGAGAATGAACTATCAAGGAAAAGGTTTAGGCCTTCATGAGCAAGGTATTATAGAACCCATCCAAGCTAAAGAACATTTGTATCTGCAAGGTCTTGGATGTACTACTCATGACTCACAATCTAAAAATGTTGGTACAACCTCTAGACGTCCTCAACAAGCCTCTTCCAAAATAAATATAGGCTCTTTCCATCGCTCCACCAAATCATATGTTTCCATCCCTCCTCCTCTATCGTATCACCTCAAAACCACCATCCATATTCCTCCTTCATCTGCTCCATCCATTTTGGGCCCTTACATCCCTCCATCTACCGTGCCCATGTTTCCACCAGGTCCTACATCTATTTTGGGCTCCTATATCCTCAAATCACCTCCTCCATCTCATCCTATCCATCCCTTCATCCATTCATCACCTATCCATCTCA
>VDFB02034577.1:24489-166856 GCA_007258455.2 Sequoia sempervirens
AGAGTCTTGGTGGGACTCTTCAAGTGGGGAAGATAGAGGGATGAAAAAATCATGAGGTTCATTAGAATGGGTTTTGGTGCTACTAGGAGTGGGAGGAGTGGATTGGATTTGGGTGGATCTAGGAGTAGGGGGAGTGGGTTGGAATTGGGTGTCTTCGATGGATTCAGTGGTTCTTGGAGTAGGAGATGGGGGTTCAATAGATTTAGTGGGTTCAATGGTTTCAATGGTTTGAGTAGTACTAGGGGTGGTAACATCAATAATAGGTATGGTATGGAGAAGGGTCTCATCACTAGTGACCGTGGATGATAGATCTAGATGGCATGGTTCCATGACTTCAAGATGTGGAGTTGGGGATGGATTCTTTGTCATGAGTCCTTGGAGGACTTCTGAAACGAGAGACTTGCATATGGTTGGCTTGGATGGGATGGTAGAAATGGATGAGGGATTATGGATTGGTGGACTAGGGTTAGATGGAGGAATGGGATTGAATGTAGGACTATGAGTAGATGGGGGATTAGGGTTGGATGGAGGACTAGGATTAGATGGATGAATGGGATTGGATGGAGGACTAGGAGTAGATGGAGCACTAGGATTGAATGGAGGGTTAAGGTAAGGATATTGGAGTGGTGAATTAAGATAGGGGGACATGGATTGTGGATTAGGACAAGAGGATATAGGTGGTGTAGTGGGACAAGAGGATGTGGGGGATGGATTATAATAAGGGTATTAAGATGAGTAGATTAGGATGAGGATATGTGGATGTAGGATTAAGGTAAAAGTGTGGATGTAGGATTAGTATGGGAAGATTGGGAAATAGGATTACGATAGGGGGACATGGATGGGGAATTGTAATAGGAGTATTGGGATGCAAAATTAGGATAAGAGGATGTAGATGTTGTATAAGAGGATGATGTAGATGAAGGACATGACAAATATAGGGATGAAGAAGATACTAGATATCCATTGTCAAGGGTGGCATAAGGAGCATGACTAGGCATGGATGAAGACATAGCGGGATAACTGGGAGGGGTGATTAGATTGTGGAAAGTGGGTGGAGACATCTTACTAGATATGATAGTGTCAAGAGGGATCCTATGTTGTATACACTGTACCTTAAAGCAGGAGCTTTCGTTATAAGTTATCGGCCCGTAGTGGGTACCAGCCACTATTGATGGAGGATAAGGACTCATGATGGTGAAAGGATAAAGAGGATGGATAAAATATTTTGGATGGGAACGGATTAAAGCTCAAATCAAGATTTTGGTCAAGCTCAGATTAGGATTAGACAAAAGCTCATATTAGGATGATTGGATGATACAATAGGATTGATTTTTGATTTGATAGGATTGATAAACCGAGATGATTGAGATTAGGTAAGGGCAGTTTGGTAATTTGATTAAAGTACTAGATCAGTTTGATTAGATAGGATCAAATGATTAGATGATGTTGATTGGATAATTGTGATTGGATGAACTTAATAGGATTGGGGTGCTTGGATTGATTAGATGATTGTATGTATTTGATTAGAGAAATGGATTGGTTTGATTAGATAGGAAGAAACAAAGGTGCCACTAGATAGATCTCAAAAAATTGAGAAATTTTGGTTTTTGGATGAACTTGATCCGATGCACGGTTTGTAAATAGCCGATACCGGAAGTTAAAGAGAGCATTGTCACTACAAACCAGGAGCGTGGCCGCCCGGGATAGATCAAATTCTTGATAGGTGGAAATAGAAGGCACCACTAGATAGGGCTTGAAAAACTAAGCAACTTTGATTTTTGGATGAAGTTGATTCAATGTACAGTTTGTAAATGACAGCCCCGGGAAGTTAAAGGGGCGTAATCAACTTTCTACAGTAAATCAGGGGCGTAGTCAGCTTTTAGGGGCATTGACAACAAAATCAGGGGTGTAGACAACAAAATTAGGGGTGTAGACAACAAAATCAGGGGCGTAGATAGCTTTCAGGGGTGTTGACAGCAAAATCAGAGGCATAGACAGCAAAATCAGGGGTGTAGACAACAAAATTAGGGGTGTTGACAGCTTTCAGGGGCGTAGACAACAAAATTAGGGGCATAGACAGCCAAATCATGGGCGTTGACAACTTTTAGGGGCATTGACAGCAAAATCAGGGGTGTAGACAGCTTTCAGGGGCATTGATAGCAAAATCAGGGGTGTAGACAGCTTTTCGGCGTTGACGATGATAAAAATCGAGCGTTAGTAAGCACTACTGCGGTGATAAACAGAGACTCTTAGCCTTCTGCGAAAATAAAAGCGAAACTACCTTTCTACCGCTATAGCAAAAATAGGGGTGCTTCCACCTTTCTGTAGAAAACAGGGGTGCTTCCACCTTTCTGCAGCAGAAACAGGGGCGCTTCTGCCTTTCTGCAGCAAAATAGGGGTGCTTTCGCCTTTCTGCAGTAGAAACAAGGGTACCTCCACCTTTCTGCGGTAGGAAAGAGCTTGGTTTTGATGGTAATGGCTATGGAAATGATGCAAAATGATAAAGTAAGGCCAAAGTATCAAAGATTTCATGAATTTTTCATAAGAAAACACTTCAAGCAAGCACAATCCTATGATTAATATTAAGGGTATGGCTAAACAAGTTCTTAATCTAGGATGCACAAGGCTTCTAGGGAGTCATCGATATACTCTCGGTACGTGAGGCACAACCGTGAACACCAGCCCATCACAAGCATGAGTCAGGAACCCCAACGAGATACTGAAAGGCTCAGACCAACTCTTCAAGTCTATCTAGGTATCACCCTAGCTTTGACGCTCCGCCAATTACGACGTGACTTGATTGGGGTACAACTTCCGTTCTCCCCCATTTATATACCCTACCGGTACGTGTGGTTGGAATCGTCCCTTGGGGTGATGAAATCCTCAAGTAGGTCCCACTAAAAAGAAGACACTGACCACTTCCAACTACTCCCCAGACTCACACAAAGTGCAAGGGGAAAGTAAAAACAAATTAATGCCCCCCTTGGGTAACACAAGAATAAACAATCACAGTAAGCAATGAAGTTTATCCCCCCTAATTAGACTATGTTCCAAAACAACAAGGATAGTTTTCAAAAATCTGATCAAATAGATAGCCCTGCAAATAAATGTTAGCTATCTTTTTTTTCGTTCTTGGTCAATTATGTCATAATATGCTGCAAAACATTAGCAAAAAATACCAATATTCTTGCCAAAACAATGTTAGAGGGTTACTACTTAAAAATAGCAAAAAAATGAGAGCAATAATGAAGTAAAATGACTGTTTTACCTTCCAAACTATGCTGATTTGGGGTGCTTCCGCCTTTCTACAGCAAAATAGATGTGTTTCCGCCTTTCTACAGCAAAAACAGGTGCACTTCCACCTTTCTATAGCAAAATGGGGGTGCTTCCACCTTTCTACAATAAAAATAGGGGCGCTTCCGCCTTTCTGCAGTAGAAACAAGGGCGCTTCCACCTTTCTATAGCAAAAATAGGGGCGCTTCCACCTTTCTACAACAAAATGGGGGCTCTTCTACCTTTCTGCAAAATACTAACCAAAAATGAAGGTTAAATGAAAAAATTGGGCCCTTTCGCCTTTCTATGGTAAAAAATGGCGCTTCCGCCTTTCTGTAGTAAAAAATAGGGCACTTTTGCCTTTCTGCAGTAAAAAGGAGGGTGCTTCTGCCTTTCTACAGTAAAAAGGAGGGCGCTTCCGCCTTTCTACAACCTTTTTTCTACAAAATACTTAGCGAAGATGAATGTTAAATGCAAGATATAGGGCGCTTCCACCTTTCTATAGTAAAAAGAGGGCGCTTTCGCCTTTCAGTAGTAAAGAAGAGGGCGCTTCTGCCTTTCTGCAGAAAAGAAGATAGCGCTTCCACCTTTCTGTAGTAAAAAGGAGGGCGCTTCCGCCTTTCTGTGGTAAAGAAGAGGGTGTTTCCACCTTTCTGCAGTAAAAAGGAGGGCGCTTCTGCCTTTCTACAGTAAAAAGGAGGGCGTTTCCTCCTTTCTGCGACCTTTTTCTACAAAATACTTAGCGAAGATGAATGTTAAATGCAAGATATAGGGCACTTCCACCTTTCTACGGTAAAAAAAGGGAGTTTCCGCCTTTTTACAGTAAAGAAGAGGGTGCTTCCGCCTTTCTGCAGTAAAAATGAGGGAACTTCCGCCTTTCTGCAATAAAGAAGAGGGTGCTTCCGCCTTTCTACAGTAAAAAGGAGGGCACTTCCACCTTTCTACAGTAAAAAAGAGGGCACTTCCTCCTTTCTGCAACAAACTTTATCAGATTTTTTTTTTAAAAAAGAAAGTTGTGCCCCTCCCACTGCAAGAAAAGTGTTAAAAAAACCTTCTAAATATATTCCCAACTGCAGCAAACTTGTTAGAAGAAAATGGAACTTTCATATATATGGCACTTTCGCCTTTCTGTAGCAGACAAGAGGGCGCTTCCGCCTTTCTGCAGTAAGGTAGAGGGCGCTTCTGCCTTTCTGTAGTAAAGCAGAGGGTGCTTCCACCTTTCTGCGGTAAAAAAGAGGGCACTTCCGCCTTTCTGTGACCTTTTTCTGCACAATACTTAGCAAAAATGAATGTTAAATGAAAGAACCCGTTTGTGGGTCCCACCGGGCATGCCAGAAATGTGATCCTAAGAATTTTACCCTACTCTAATGTGCAAAATAACTCAAAAATGCAAGTGATAAAAAGACTAAGGACACTACAAAAATTACCCAAAGAGCGATGTCACAAGGAAATGTTCAAAATGCAAATGGGATTTCAATCTCTCCTTATTAGTTGGATGACCTTATTGGTCCTTTGATTTCTAGATGGATGGTTTTGGATGGTTTTGATGTAGCTAGATGCAGATTGAATGTGCAAATGATTAAAATGGGATGGCTGATGATAGTGGAATGAATTTGATAAATGCAAATTATGCAGTACAGAAGTAAAAATGGTTAACGTTCAACTCCCTTGAGGGAGGGGGTATTTAGAGGAATTTGACTCTCTAGAGAATTAACTGGTTAAGATGTATTCAACAAGGCCAAGATGAAGGGCTATGGTGGGTTGAGAACCCACAAGCCCTCACATCTTGACATGTGGATGGTGAAGTGGCTAAGGGGATATGAAGTGGAGGTGAGGTGTCCAAAAGGTACATGAGGTGGAGGAAGTACAAGTACCTTGCAAGTACATTGGGAGATGGGAAGAATCTTGGGTGAATAAAAGTGAATTTTAAATTCACAATGATTGGAAGAATCTAGTGGATAAGACAATGTTCCCAAAAGGTGGGAGTTTATCACATGTGACTTGATGTGACAAGTCGTGCGTCCTGCAAGATGCATGTGGCGCGACTGCGGAGGAATGCGAACTAAAAACCTTGAGTGGGATGGAGAGAAAGTTGGACTGCTAAAATCATTTAAGATTAACAATCAGAATTGTGGAAGATAATGGGATTGAAGTCAACTCTGGCAGTTGAGGATGTGACACATCCCAACTGGCGATTGTGGTGATGTGCAAATAATCCCAATGAAGAAATCTAGGAGATGGATTAAGATTGTGGGATGAAAATGACGATGTGAGGAATTAAATAGTACTGCAATATTTATTTAATTCATTTGATGAAAAGGGAATTAAAGAGGGTAAGGTATTTAATTATTAATTAAATACCTTAGGGATTTGGTAGAATTAAAGATATTAATTAAATAATAGTAATATTACTTAATTAACTCGGATAAGAGGATGTTTAGACGAAAAGTGATAAATTTGGACAAATTAAGTGTACAAATTTGGACATCTACAATTTGCAAGCTTTTTATATGCCTTTTTAGAAATCCCCAAGAAGTTTAGACCTAAGGATTTAGTATGCATTGACTTATTTTGTGAAATTTTTGAGCTAGAACTGAGTACCTTGCCAAAGGAGTTGAATCCCCAGGGTTTTGATCAAATGCTTGATTGGATAATAATTTCTAAGGAAGCTAAGTGTGATTATAAACAAAGTATAGTGTTTCAAAGTGTTAATAGTGGTTTCCATATTGAGAAGAATCAAAAGAAAACTCAAGCAAGTGAAAAAGGTAAATCAAAGAATGGACACATGTCTTGTGGTATGGGTAAGGAAAATTATTGTAATCAATTTATAGATATCCCATATGAAATTCGGTACATTGGTGACAAGGATGAAGATACATTTTCAAGCATTGTTTTTGTTTCATCACAAGTAAATAGTCAAGGCATGGAGAAGGAGAGTTTGAGTATTCATTCTAAACACTTGGAGCATAACCTGGGTGATGATGAATTCCCTTGGAATAATGATCAAGGGGAAACTTAGGCCTCTGATTAATTTTATAAATAATATAAATCTTTCAATGATGATGATCTAGAAGCTTTTTCTTTACATGAGGGATACAATGATACTAATTCTCATGGGGATTTTCCCTTACAAATGAATAAAAAAATTCCATGTGATGGATAATTGCAGTGCAATCCTGTTACATCAGTTATAGAGCATGTTATTCTTGTGAATGATAATGAGTTTGAAGACAAGAATGTATGTGTTTAGTATCATAATATAAGCATGCATTGTTGAAAATGATCAAAAGTATGTTGTTAACTAGTAGGATCATGTTCTAGGTGCTCCAAATTGTTTGTATTAAGCAGAGGTGGAATATGCAAGTTTTGTAGCAAAGATGAACATGGTTGTTTTCAACAAGGAATTTCATGAAGAAGAGAGAAATGAGGAAGGTTGTTCAGTTATTAATGAGCAACATTTAGATCATAATGGGTCTTTCACATTTGAGTTAGCATGTAGTTACATATCAATTGATGAGGCACCTAATCACATGTTAACTGCCCCTATAAATCCTAAGTTATTTGAGTCTTCCATTGAAACATTTTTCTTTGACCTTTATAATGATTTGAAGAGTGAACTTGATTATGTTAATGAACCTAAAATGGTGGTATTCTTTGATGGATGGGATGTTATTGATAATACTATTTATGGTGATGAACCTAATTTGAATAAGAGAAAAGACACCATAGGTTTTTGTGAATCACTTCTCCAAAGTGGTAGAGCATATGAAAATATAACTAATTTACACTACTCAGATGGGTATGACTATCAACTTGATAGTATGCCTGTGTATAAATAATTTTTTTCCATTACACAAGATGATTTTAATTCTAGTGTGGGAAAAAAGCAAGATCATTGTCCTAGGGTTTTATAAAAGCTTTCTAATGATTCTCAGATATCATAAGTGGAATTGCAATGTCACCCCAAAGGGCTAGGATATATGTCCCTAGATGGGAATCCTAAAAGAAGTATGTATGAGGGTTTTAGGTTTGATGTCCAAATGAAATTTTACATTAACCCTAATAATGTTAGTGATCAAATGAATTTTGAATGTTTTAAATTTTCATTCTAGTTGGATGACTATTTGGTGGAGTATGATTGTGAACTAAATGAGGTAGAATATCAAAATGATTATGGATTTCAGTTGTTTCTAATTATAATTTCAATTGAAAAAGTTACCGACGGAAACGTAAGACCAAAGATAAAATAATGGTTAATCAGCAATAGCCCCTACCGTATTACCAGGGCTAGTTTGGTAAATCATGACAATATTTTTAGCCTTGTCCTAGTGTAGGCAATAGAAAATAATTTTTTTGACAAAGGTAAGGAATGGTTTTAATTTTTTGGGGGCCTGGGGCCACCAATTGAAAATTAATCCTCTTAAACTATAGAATGTAGGTTGAGAACATGTAAATCATAAAAAGATTCTGAGAAAATTTGAAGTTGGAGCAAGTTGTACAAATTTGTGTATTTTGTATATGTTGGTTTACTTTGGTCTGATCTTTTCTTGCCTTGTTTGGGTAGGTCCTGGTTTTGGTTCTTTGGGATCGGTCAGCTTCAACCTAAGTTTCTTGGATCTCACTTTATTCTGCTGGAATAAACATCCCCAATAGAGAAAATCTTGATGTCAAGTGTGGATTTTAGTTATAATAAATGTTAGTTGAACTTGCAAAAGAGAAAATCTTGATGTCAAGTGTGGATTTTAGTTTTTTTGATGAGGCAATGTGACTGAGTAAATGGTACTTAGAGATGAGAAATGCTTAGGATCATCCTGCAAATGTACAAACTCAAGTTGAAATTTAGAAAACTCGCTTTTTAATACCAAATCTCAATAGTCAATTTTGAGATGGTAGATGTAGTGATAGCAATGAACCTTTGACGAAGTAATGAGCTAAAGACAAAGAAGACTCTTTAAAATAATCGATCTTCACACCTCCTAATATGTGGAAAATATGTTGTAAATAGAGTAAACTAGATTCTATATGATGTAGTGGAGTAGCTAGATAAGATGCAACTAGTCACATTTCTAAAGATAGGCTTCCACCAACCTTTGTACATAGATCACGCAATCTACAAACAATGAATATTACATATATATTTTGCATCTATATAAGCAAACAAACCCATGTAATAGGTGTGGGTAATCTGTGTCACTTTCAAATATTAAATAGAGGCCTTAAAAAGAGCCACCTATGAAAAATTAAGGTTGCATAAGTATTTAGAATGGACATAGTAACCACTCACCTATATATTTAAATCACCAAATGCACAACCCAAATTTAGTCATTGCCACTTCTGAATGAAAAGCTCAATAATAAGCCAATTCCCACATGATCTTTAATAGGTTGAAGACCGAGTGTCTAAATGGATTCCAAAACTATAACAAGACCATCTAGAGTTCCATTTTCTATTGAAGAGCATGTGCTATTTATGATAAATGTAGGTTGTCTCAACGAGTGGGAAATTTGTATCTTCGAAGAGGTTGTACAAGAAAAGATTGAATTGATGGCACATGGTAGTGAAGATTGATAGTGATAAAAAGAATCTTCAAATCATTGAAACAAGGGTCATTTTCTTCTCCCATTCACCAATAAAAATAAATTCTTTTCATTTAAAAGTTGGAGGGAATTAGAGGGTGCCAAAAGGAGGTTTGAAAGATTTATTCATTTGGGGGTTGACTTGTTGATGCAATTTATTTTCAAAATAGTGTTCTAAGTTGTTTCATCATTATGGTCCACTTTGAGATAGAAAAAATTTGAAGTTATGACAATTCTTTTGAAGGGTTCATCCTTTAAGGTTTACTTATTAAAAACAATTTATTTTCTTTGTGTTATAATTTGTTTTGTCATTATGGTCCATTTTGAGATAGCAAAAATTTGAACTCATGACAGTTTTTTTGATAGATGTATTCTTTATGGTTGGTAAAATTCATGAGCTTTCAAAGTTTATCACATCACTTTGATTATTATGATAGTCAACATGTGAGATTAGGAGGGTGCTTTCGAAAGATTTATTCTTTATGGTTGATTTAGGGGCTTAAATACCTTTATTCAATATCAAGTTTGAAGGAAGGTGTCTCACAAGTATGATATCTTTTCAATGAAGTCAATATAAAAGCATGATCCACTTATAAATCATCCTTTAAACATCCAAATCTTTTTCCTTTCATTTGAAATCATGTTATTGTTTGGAGTTAATAACCAAAACGATTTTAAGATTTTGATCCTCACATGATTGTCTCTTGTTTAGGGAAACAAAGGAAAACAAAGGAGAACAAAGAAGGCGAAAGGAAGATGAAGAAAAGGAAAGAAAGGAGGGATTTTTCATTTGAACAACGAGCTTACTAGAAGTGATCTTCAAGGAAACTTGGTCAAAATTTGAGCATGAAATTTGAAACTTAAAAGTGTTTTTTAGTGCTTGGAGATTCCATCTTACGCCTTAATTTTCTATTTTAGGCTAACTCATCTTTGGTTTTGGGCTTTAAAACAAACATTACCTAGGCTTTCAATTTTCATTGCGAAAGGGTTAAAATGAACTTTAGGAAAATTTGACTAGATTTTGTTTAAGGTTAACAAATTGAACAAGGAAAGTCTCACATCTCATTTTGGTGCTTTAAAATGAATCAAAATCATTTCTTTGTGGATTTAAAATGAACATGTGCAACTTCTTTTTCATGATGAATTAGTTAAAATAATATTATTGAAAAGGATGTATGTGCTTTTCTTGCAATTCACAATGATCTTGAGAATCAAAAGTCCTTTTTGATAATCTTAGTTTGAGATGAAGTGATCACCTCCACACTTCAATTTGGGTTCTAAAATTGAACAAAATATTTTGCGAGTGTGATTAAATTTATTCCATGTGTTCTCCCTTTTTTTCTAAAAAAGGGTTGACCAAACTATCAATAAGTTTATTTTCTCTTGTCTATCTGAGAGGGCCTACCTTGGGGAAAAAGTACTCACCCAAGGGAATGACTCAACCGGTAACACTTTGAACTCGAGAGTATTTCCAGCTAGGATATAAATGTGGGTATTGGAAGAAACACCAATATCACGCTGTTGATTCCGACGAGATGGATCCAAAAGGGGACTCTCACCGTATGGTTCAATCTATATGAACACAAAGTCCTTATTCAAACACATGTTCTAGAATTTCCAAAATCCTTGATCTATTTGTTGGTGCAAGAACGGTTGTTATAAATCCACCCCACACTTTTTAGGTCTTTAGTATAAATGGAAAACATCGATGGTAGTTTCATGGGTGTTGATGGTTGGCTATCTTGTATAAGTGAGTGTCATGGAGGGGAGCTAGTGGGGTCAAGCATCTAACCATTCGCTTAAGATGAGCATAGTTGGACTTGTCCAAATGGGGACTCAACAAATACTTTCTTTCATATCCATAGGATTATACTTGTTCTTTGTTACAAAATGCTTTGCTTGTTTGAAAAAATTTTACATGATCCTCAAAATTTCAAACCCTTTAGGAGGAAAATACCATTGACCAAATTCTTGTGTTATTGCTTTCCCTTGGGATTACATCCCTAGAGGTTTCTAAGAACTTGAATTTATATCTCAATTTTCCTAATAAAGTTAAACAATAGGTAACCCTTGCCTTAATTTCATCAAAGTTTTGCATAATATACCTTATGAAATGAGAAGAAGTTGAGACATTGAACATCCAATTTGAAAACCTAATCAAGAAGTGTTTGTGGTAAAAACAAAGTCATTAAGCAAACATTAAAGACAATTGGACCCCACACATGTGTCTCCAATGATTTCATGCAAAATCAAGATCAAGAAATGAAAGGTGAAATCCCTTAGTCTGAACGCCCATCAAAAGCTTCTTTCAATGTTATACGAATTCAAACACATAATGCTTTTTAACTTTTACAGGAAGGCTTCAAGAAACAATTCTGGTTTGTATTCATTCTATTACTACCAAAACCCAAATATTTTTAGAGAGTTTGAACATCTTGTTTAGAGAAAAGCTTTTCTTCCATACCGAGGTCTAAGTAAACAAGTGTCTTTTTAGGTACATCCTAGGATCAAAATCAAAACTTCTTCCATCCTTGAACATAAAAAAACCAAAATCATCTCATCAACAACTCTTCAAAAAATTTGAAAATATCCTTTATGTTAAAATTTGGGAAAAGCATTTGAAATCAATCCAAAATCACCTTGTTTGATTGAACGTGTGTTGATGCATCCTTCTACACATATTTGATCAAATTATCAAACTTGTGAACAAATTCATCCCTTGATAACATCCAACATCTTGGGATTTAGGAGTTCATTATAAAAATCATCTTGTTTGGATAGGAGTGTTTAGATGAATCATTCTTCTCACACCTAGACAAATTATCATCTTGTGAATGATTTAACTCTAGCAAAACATCCAACCTCTTAGAGTTTATGAGTCCATCAAAATCCGAATCTGAAACAAATCAATCCTATATCAAGTCCTAAAGTTTAAAATTTCCCTTCAAGATTCTCGCAAGAGTTCCACTCATCCATCAAACATCCATATTACATGTTCATATCATTATCACCATTTGATCCTTAAATTACCCTAAAATTTCTCTTTTATACCTAAAGTTAGATCAATCCAAAATAATTAAAGAATTCACCTTCTATATTCTTGAAGATTGATCCCTATTTTATGGTGCAAACTAGATCGCAACACAAGAGGAACATGGAAGCCAAAGAAGAAACATCTACTAAAAGTGATTTAAGTCAAACCACTCCTGAAATGAATCCCATTTGGTCTGGAAATCTCATAGTTAACCTTTTGACATCATTGCAAAACCCACAAGAAGAAACCCAAGGAGAAGACCTCACCTTCAGGATGTCTCACGACGAAATAACTGAAATGCTTCAAAATTTAGAAAACCATAAGATCGTAAGTATCATGATGACGCTTAACCCTTCATTATATATGCTTCAACTAGCAAAGCAAAGGGCCAATTGCCTTTATATTTTGACATGAGTACCATAATGGAGACATCTTTTCCTCCAATCTTATCCACCATTCCCATCTCATCCACACCCCATCTCAAAATATCACTCAAAACATTTCGCAAATCATGAAATATTTTTCTCCAACCCAACCTAACGTTAATAAGTGAAATGAATTTCTCAATGCTATTCAAGCATACCCCCTTGTTAATAATAAAAACTTGGATGAAAACACCACCTTGGAACAAAACATACTTGAAAAACCATTCTATAAGAATGTTCCTCTCACTTTCCATCATGATCCATCATCAACATTTTTCTGTGCAACACCTCAAACTCCTCTCCTCACAAATTCGCAAGAGGAAGGAGACATGTTCAGACTAGGGGGCATCTTCGACACCACAAAATTTTTGAAAGAACATACACCCCTTACATTTCCACCCCTTCCACTATTACCATCATCATCCATACCACTCCTTGGTTTAGGGCTTCCTCTACCAAGTATCAATCAAAGCAACATCCTGAATATCAATCAAAACATCATGCAAAACTTGTCGTCGACATCGCAACAACAGATGACAAATGCACAAGCAATTGCAACATCATAAAAAAAACCCCTAACATCGCAAAGCATGGTCTCTCAAGGACCAAACACCACATCAACACCACCATCCATCACTGAAAACACTAACACTTCATCATCGCTTAGCACAAATTCCATTTAGAATCCACCACCACCCCCACCACCACCAAATTTTACCACATCAAACCAATACAATGCAGCATTGCAAGATGCTTTTCAAAGGGGATTCCAACAATTGTAGAAACAAAAAGTTCTACAACTAGCTGCTCAACAAGCTACTCAAGCTATGCAAGCTGCCCAAGCTACACAAGCCGCATTACAAGCACAATAGACCACGCAAGCCCAAGGTTTATTGCAACAACAACAACAACAACAAGCCACCCAAGCCACTCAAGCATTGCAAGCATTGCAAGCACAAAAGGATACTCAAGCACAAATTCTATTACAACAACAAGTAGCACAAGCACAAGCACAAGCACAAGCAGTGTAAGAATGAGCTCAAGCTCAGGAAAACACCCAATATCAAGCACAACAAGTACAAGCACATGCACAACTTCTTGCATAAAAAAGAGCCACACAAATGCAAGCATATCAGCAAGCAATTAAGCAATATCAAGAGCAGAAAGAAGCAACCAAATTGGCAGCCCAACAACAACCCAAAATCTTAGTGCAACAACAACAAGATCAACAACAAGCATTGTTCATACAACAATAGGTGGAAGCCTACCTAGCTCAGAAAAACATACACATGCCATTGAACAACACATCAAACAACCGACCCATCCAACCCACAATCGAAAAACCCCAAAACACTTTCATCCCACCCATTGATCTATAAAATGATGTGACAACACAAAACAGGTTGCTCTCGCAACAAGTGCTCGATCTTCAATTAAGGAGAGCCACAAAGACACCAAGCAACTTGTGTCCCTATCTATTTGACAGGAGCCTAGTGATGAAACCATTCCCCAAGGGATTCAAGATCCCCAAGTTTGACAAAAATTGTGGGATGGGAAACCCTGAAGATCACATCAAGGAATTCCAGGTTCATTGCATGGAAGTCACATACGACGATACATATCTGATGTAGCTATTTGCTAGGAGTTTGGCTAGCCATGCTATGGAATGGCTCTCTCATCTACCTTCAGGCATTAGAACATTTCAAGAAATTATAGACACATTCATTAAGAACTACACATGCAACATTACAATGGATGTTAGTCTACAAGAACTCTCAACTCTGAAACAAGAAAAGGGCGAATCTTTTGATTCATTCCTACAATGATGGCAATCCAAGGCCAATCAAAGCAAGTGGACCATGCCTAAGGAACAACAAGTTTGCACCATCATAGCTAACCTTGACGTCCTCTTGGAATTCCATCTCAAGGTTCAAGGAATCACCACATATAACCAATTGATCCCCAAGTCGCTTAGCATCGAATGAGCCCTCATGACTCAACCAACGGGATCAACCTCATACACTGGACAACAAAACAACCACCCATCTACCAACTACAATGATAAACCATGCAATTGGGAAAGGAAAAAAGCATTACTAATGACAATGTCATCGATGCTAAGGTGGTCATTAGTGCCCCTCACCAAAATACACCCGCAACACAAATCCAAATCCAACACCAAAATAATCATCAGACAACACAACAACCAAACCACAATCCGGCAATCAATAATCTCAATGATTAAACGGGACCACCTCAACAGAACAAGAATTATACCAAAGAAAAGTACACTGCTTTAGGGGAACCATTACAAGTCATCATGAAAAAGCTGATAAATGAAAAACTCATCAAGGTCCCTACCCTTGAAAATTACCAAGAACCGGATGTGAATCCTCCCTAGTATAATGAGAATCAACTCTGTGAATTCCATAAAATCAAAGGACATACCAAGAATAGTTGTATGAGATTAAAAAACATAGTTCAAGATCTCATCGATCAAATAATTATAAATGTGGAACAACCAACAAGAAAGCAAGATCTTAAGATATACATGAATTTGATGTTGAATCATGGCAATAAAGGGAATAATAACAACAGCGATAAAGGGAAAGGCACCCACACAAACATGAACCATTTGTACGAAACTATTGTTGCCTCCCTAGATGAATATTGCACAGTCATCACCATCAAAGGCACCCATGCCAATTGTGAAGTCACCACAAGAGGCGGTAAAGTCACCATCGCAGGATCATCCCAGCAAAATAGAGTCCCTACATCTAGATCTATCCCTAATGGCTACAATGTCCTAGATTAAGTCAAGAGAACACCAATGAAAATATTCATCATGGAGTTGCTAAAAATCTCATCTACCCATAAGAAGATCCTTGAGGAAGCATTGGCTTCATCCACTATCCTCGTAGATCTTGATGTGGAACAATTCCAAGCTATGGTCAGAAATATCATTATCCCAAATCTCGTCACATTCTCTGACCAGGATTTCCCCGCTCAACCATCTCACAACCGCGCACTTCACTTAGAAGTCATAGTACATAAGAGAAAAGTAAAAAGGGTCTTGGTGGATGGAGGTGCGGGTTTGATTATATGTTCTCTCAACCTCATCAAACAATTGAAAATACAAGAGGATTCTATTTGACAAAGGAAAGGGTATCACAATAAGAGCATATGATGATCAAGAAAGAGTGTCCCAAGGCACGATCAAACTCCCTATTCAAGTAGGGCCGGATCTCATGGAAACCACTTGTCAGGTCCTAGACCTTGACTTACCATATACCATCCTTCTAGGATGTCCATGCATTCATACAATGAAGGCACTAGCGTCAAATTTCCATCAATGTGTGAAATTCACACATGAGGGACAAGAAGTTACCATCCACAGAGAACACGAACCCTTCTCCTATTGCAAAAGCCTTGAAGCAAAGTACTAGAAAATCCTCCAAGTACAAAAAAATGAAGAGGTCCCATCTACACCATACATCGATCTCGCCACTCTCACATCCACTTCTGCAACAGAGACACCTATCACTCCCACCATTCCCACCATTTCTAACATTAAGGTCATCATCCAAGATAACAGTTGTGGAAACTACACAGTCCCTAAAAATTATTTTATGGTAGGAGAGTTACCACAATCTCCTAGATCACTGGAACTTTCACAAATAAATGAAGCCTCCACATCCCAAATGACTCCTAAAGATTATCCCAACTTTACAAGGTGGGTGGATCTTGGCCAAGTAGTTATTGAGGCAGATCTATCTCATATGCTATACCAAGATGAAATACCAATAGCTGAATTACCAATGGATGAAAAAAGCAAAGGTCTACAAATGATGCTTGCAATGGGCTATGATAGAAATCAAAGACTTGGGAGATACAAAAAATTGGCTTATAATACCTATCATGTCAGAGACACGAGTGATAAAAAATCTTGGCCTTGGATGTACCCCTATGAGTATAACCATATGTGGCTGAAGTCCTTCAGGTAGAAGGGTTAATAATCCTCCTCAACCAACCACAACAGAACTACGCTTACAAGTATCTATAGGTAGAGTCATAGATAACTTTACATTTGACATAACCGATGTTTGTAGTAGTAGTGATGACAAGGATCCCATGACCAACTTACCTAGGATATTTGAGGATACTACTCTTTGCATGATTAGCACCCTATCTTTTCAATCAGACCACCAAAATTATGATATCCTCCTAGTATATCCCCAACTCATTGACCACGACCAACGAGGAGCACCAATTCTTGATACATTCAAAAATGATGAGGTGCTCTCAAAATTCATGGGACTACGGGATAACATTCCATGCGGGGATCACAAAGTAGGGTTCCTAATCAAGCTAGATACACATGCCTATTATGGTGAAATGCTTGAATCTCTCAGTCTCAAAAGTGAAAAATCAAGATTAATATCTAGCTCCTTGAGTGAAAACCACATTGTGGCACACTCTAACTAGAAAAAAGTAAAAAGAAAGGATGCATCTAAAGGTGAAAAAATCTCTGATGTGCCCAAGGATGTGGGATTCAATCTTCATTCTAGAGCTATTCATCATGAAAAAACAACAGTCTTGGTAGAAAATGCAATCTGGTCAATCTAGGAATAGAGGAAGCCCTGCATATCACATTCTATGCAGAATCATTACTATCAGAAGAACAATCTTGAGCTCCTAGTAGCATTCCTAAGAGAAAGATAGGTAAACTTTTCATGGAGATATACTGATATGCCAGGACTTGATCTAGAGACCATGGTTCACCATTTAGCAGTATATCTAGAAGCAAAGCCTGTCAAACAAAAGCTTCAAAAAAATGCACCCTCAAATCACCCTGCTAGTCAAAATGGAACTAAAAAAGCTATTAGATGCAAGATTCATTTGACCAATAGATTATTCAGAATGAGTATCAAACTTGGTACCTGTTTCAAAACCTGATGGGAACATAAGAATTTTCACAGACTTCAAAGACTTGAATAAAGCATGTCCAAAAGATGACTTCCCGCTTCCAAACATTGATATGATTGTGGATATGACAACTAGACATAAAATGTTGTCACTAATGGATGGATTCTCAGGGTACAATCAGATCATGATAGCTAGAGAGGACCAACATAAAACACCTTTCACTTGTCCATGGGGGACCTATTGCTGTAATATGATGCCATTCAACTTAAAGAACATAGGAACAACATATCAAAGGGCCATGACATTGATATTCCAC
The DNA here is from genome assembly GCA_007258455.2 of Sequoia sempervirens. Lineage (NCBI taxonomy): Eukaryota > Viridiplantae > Streptophyta > Pinopsida > Cupressales > Cupressaceae > Sequoia > Sequoia sempervirens. Next base: position 42,041 of record VDFB02034577.1, read on the forward strand.
AACATGATCCATAAGATGGTTGAAGTCTATGTTGATGATATCCTAGCCAAGTCAAGAAAGAGAAAAGATCACATAGCAACTTGTTATTCCTTGCATAACCACCCCACTTTGATCTAGATCAAAATGGGTCCCCTTTCTCTTTTGGCTTCTTTGTTTTGGGTTATTTACCTTACTCTTGGGTTGCTTTTGTCTTCTGCTTGAGTTTCTCTTCTAGTTTTGTTAAAACCTTGGTTTTGTTTCAACTCAATTGAGTCCCCTTTTTGTTAAGTATTCAATAGATAATCACTAGCGAAATTGTATCATATGATAATATACATTATCTCCTGTTGATGAATAATGGAAGCATGTGTTTTTGTACGATTAAAATTCTACAATTGACAATATTTTCTCAGGGAGCTCAACTAGAATGCCTTCCCCAATCTAGTTGGTCATGAAAATCAACTAAGGCAATAGTTGGCAAGACCCTGCAGGTGTATGGCCGACTACTAGTGCTCTCTGTTGAAGTGTGTCTGCATTGCCTATTGGTAAGACTTCAGGATTGTCATTGCAAGTGAAATTACAGAGGGGATCTATCGGCAGGATAGGGGTCGTCCTTTCGGCAACATGCAAATTCCTATTGATAGTAGGGGTTTCTTTCGGAAGGAGGTCATGGCGAGGTCTTCGGGTCTTACCGACTATCGCGCCACTAGAAAACACTTCAGCCAAACATATTGGATTCAACATGTGCTCTTACCGAAGGCTCCATGACTCCCAGAACGGGGTGTCTTTAGTGAGAAAATTAGTAGGTCTTGTCGACCGCCGTCAAAGATTGGTTCTTATATCACCATAGGGTTATCTCCTCGCCAAGAAGTCTTGGCAAAGAAAGAAAGTCTTACCAAATAACAAAAGGGTCAAGTACTTCAGTGCGAGTCTCTTCTTCAACACATGGTCTTGCTAAAGCCCTCAAGTCTCACCAACCACAAATAGAGGTATGTTTTTCGATGGAAGACTTTCCTTCAGAGGGAGCTCTAGGAAAATACATATGGTCACACTAACAAGACACAAAGAGAGATCTCTTGGTATGACCACAAGGAAGTGTTGGCGAAACAAAAGTGATTTCGCCAGAAGTCTTATGCACACGAAGGGGTCCCACCAAGGGTCTAAGGTCAGAAAACGGTAAAGCCTTTGGCATAGTGTTTGGCTGAAGAGATGAGGTTACATCGACACATCTGAAGCAAAAGGATACGTGTCGATATGATTACATAAGTGTCTTTCCAATGGAATAAAAAGAGTTCGGGGAAGAAAGTGAGGACTTCGCTATGAGGTCACATCGATGAGTGGTACTCTTGCTAACACAAAGTGAGATCGCCATGGAATCTTGGGGTTCACTGAGATGTCTTGCTGAGGGCATTCAATTGTGCTGATAGGTTTTGGGAGCTCGGTATAACTCCTGTAGCTCGCCAAGGCATCTTGTTGAAATCCATGTGCTATGCTGATCATCGATAAAATGAAGTCGCATTGGCGAGACACGATAAGTGTCTCACCGACATACGATTTAATGGGAGTCACCTTCGAATCAATAGGAAGCTAGCATGGCGAATGTCGAACCAATCAGAGGAAACCCGAAATGTGATTCATCGGTCCCCTTGACTGATTGACCACCCCTGTGTAAGAAGATCAACAAGATACAAACCAGATGGACTCCTTCTGAGAATAGATGATGATGGACTAATTCGGGTGATGAGGTTCAGATCTACAGGCAGGCCCGAGGACGTTTTCTAGAAAAATGGTCAATATATAGAGGAGTCTATAGCATGAGGGAAACTGGAAGAAAGATGAAAGACCAATGACTCACAAGGATAGCTATGGCCACTGCTGACGGGGGGTAGGCCAATATTAATAAGGATATTTTGAGCATTCAAGAGAGATTACAGAAGGACTTTGAAGATGGACACTGAGACAAAAGAGTAAATGCAACAACTGCCCAGGGGTCAAAAGGACTTCTCCTAAGGATAGAAATCCTTTGTGAGCATGGACAGCAGGGATTCACACCCGACTCTCCTACAGGACGATTATATTTTGTAAACCCTAGTGTAGGGGACAATGCATCATTTCTTGTACATTCTGTTTGTAAGGCATTCTTGCCTCTTTGGAAAGGTTGGAACCTCTAGAGTTAGAAATTCAAAGTTATAAATTTTTACTGTAAGGACTTCTAGATTAGAAATGGTAGGAATTAGTAAGTTAACAGAAGGAGATAGAGTTGCACCTTGATTCTTAGTAATGAGAGCTTCTTTTATCTTCTTGGTTAGCAGTTAGATTTCATTACAGACTGTAATGCATTTTCTAAATTCTCTTAGTGTAGATGGAAATAATCTGGAGACACAGATTCTCTATACACTAGTGATTGTGCCAGCTTTGTAAATATTGCTTATTGGTTTTAATAATAGTAGAAGCAATTAGAGTTTAATCTTCTTCATGTTGTTTTCTTGAATGATACTTGTCTTACTTTGATCATTTGATTTGTGGAGCCTTTAAGGAATGAAATATTATTTTGGTGTTTTATTTAAATGGTAATTAAAATATTTTATGCAAATTAGCACTGTGAATGAAAGAGGTTGTGTGTCAATCACAAGCTTATCTTCTTCTATAGTTTTGGTTTACTAATTCCTTGAAGCTAGCAAGTCTGGTTAAGATTGGATGATCTATTATTCTTTCCTATTCCAAAATGCTCATTTATCTTTTTTTTTATTTCTTTAAAAACCCCTGGTTAAAGTAGGTTTCATTTCATGCTTGATCTAAGAACAATCCAGAATCTCAGCATGAGCAAGCCCCTTGAATATTACTGTTGCATTGACCACTAAGTAACATCAGCACAATTGAGACCCAACTACAAAGACCTTGAGAGTTAAGGAATCCATGTGTTTCCTTTCTCTTTCAGGAGAAGCAAAATAGCAATATTATGCTTGCATTGTTGTGGTGCCAAAATTGCCATGAACAGGAACTAGCGCTAGAAGGAGGGCCTAAAAGGGAAAACTAGATAAAACTGGGTTTTTATCCCCAAAGGGGTCCTACAGAGTTCTTCGATCAGCTAGGAATCCATCATCTTTCATAGAACTCAAAACCCCAACAAGACAAGCATCACAGAACTAGGGCAACCATTATTCCACCCTTATCAGCTCCACTAACTCCACAAGGATTTTCACCAATACACTAGTGGATACCCATTAATCCACCTGCCAATTCATCTCAATTGTAATCACAGCTAATTCAACCCATACAATAGCTGGCTCAACCACCTCCACCAATGGCATTCTTTCAAAACAATCCCTCTCCATTGGGGACTATCCCTTGAGGCTTTCACGATATGCCCAAAAACCCTATGAAATTATTCCCTAAGTACATCCATGGTGAGTCAAGGAGCGTTGAAGAACATATACAAGCTTTCAAGGATGCTTGTACTAGAGCTGAAATAGCTCATCACGATGTGGTCTGTAGGGTATTTGCTTACTCTTTAGGGGACATGGCATATAATTGGTACCTTAATCTTCCTCAAGGTTCCTTTCTAACATGGACACATTTGGAAAATGCTTTTATCAACCAATTCATGGTGTATGTGGATCCAACTCTTTTATATCATCAATTTGCTACCATAAGGAAGGAACCAGGTGAATCTTTGCCTTTATTCAACACTAGGTTCTAGCGAATGTATAGGAGATTACAAGATCCCTATCTAGTTACTAAGAACAATGTTATTCAGGTATATTTTAGGGTTATAGACCCTTTGCTTGGCTTGTTCTTGCAAAGGACATATCCAACAACTGATATTGATTCTCTATCCAAAGTCTATCACTTGGCTATTAAGTTGCAGCAACAAGTTAGCTCTCAACAAGGAAGACTAGGAGGAGGTTTCCCTTCAATGGGATATCAAATGCATAGCTCAATTCCTCTATTCAACACTGTCCCAGGGATGTCTCCTTCCCACTATGGGCCTATCTCTGAATTGCAAACCCAACCACCTATCCCGTTCTTTGCTTCTGGAACTCCCGATCTCTTTCAACAACCATAGGTTCGTCAAAGTTCCCATGGCCACCTTAACCAAATTGGAACATCAAGCCATGTTAATCAACCACTTGTTGTTAATAAAGTAGAAAGCGAAAAGACAGTCCAACTTACAAATGAGGTAAAAACCCTAAAGAAAATGATGTCTCAAGTTACCAATGACATGGCTCAACTTCGGTTGAACCCTTCCCAAAACCAAGGGAACTACCCCAATTAGAACAGCAATAACCAAGGTACTTATTAGAATAACAACAACTACAACCAAAGAGGTTATCAAATCCATAATAGAGGGTATAATCAATGACCAAACAACAATAGGAAATGGAATACAGGGCCTTATACTGGTGGAGTCCCCCACAACTATCAAGCAAATGAGGAGAGAGCACATACTACAAATGTGGCTGACCTCAACTTCATGACCAATTGGTGCATATTACATGATACTCCAACCCATTCTGAGGTAAATTTCCCTCAAATGGAGAAAGTTGTCAAGATGGCACACAAAGATGCTCACACATTCCAGGGGAATTCACACAAAGGAGGTGACATGGTGGATACTGCAATGACTTATGAGCTCTTCGAGGAGGAGCCCTTATTCCCAAGGCAGCAAGAGAATGAACCAAAGGAGCATTCATATGATGCCCAAGCTTTTTAGACAAAGGGAGGACACTTCTTGAGAAATCAAGGTAAGGAGCCATTCACTAAATCAACACCTCTTAATCACATGGTGCCTCACAATCAAGGTGTTTATAATAATCCTCCACCAGTAGGACTTCCTGATCACCATAACAAGGGTAATCCCTCAGCTGTTTTCAAAACTAATTCAAGTTATAATGCAAAATTTGACATTGTTTTTGAGATGCAGAAACAAAAAAATTATTTGCCATATTTTGACATTTTGAAATGGTGCCCTGCCGAAAGGGAAATAGTGCTAAAAGCCTTGGAGCAAGCCCACAAGTTGAAAGGAAAGAGTAAGGTGACACATGCTGGGGACATGAATACAGCCTTATATAGAAGTAAAGGAGGTACTCCTCCTTTCCTTTTGAGTTTAAGAATTTTGGGCAAGAACCTACATAACTATTTATTGGATTCAGGAGCTTCAATCAATGTCATGCCATTTTCTATATGTAAGAAGTTAGGATTGAATCTCGTTCAAACCAATAAGAAGGTCAAGCAACTGGAAAAAAAAGAGGTCAATGTAGTGGGAGAATTTAAAAACATACATGTCCAAGTTGGCTCTGATCCTAGAATCCTAACTAACATAGATATTCAAGTGGCAGATATTTTTGAGACCTATGGTATGCTGCTAAGCTGAGATTTGATGAAAAATTTAGGGGGATATCTTGCTCTTGACTTCTCACATATGTGGCTATCATGGAAAGGGATTCCTAATCAGATTAGGATTGAAAGTGAGCGTCACCTTAAGCATATCATCACTGAGTATGATTGTCTCAATGAGGTGGCCTACTTTGACTGAGATGGGGGTTTATAAGCAAGAAGAAATTCTGAACTTCTCGGTTCTCAATCCCAAAGATATGTCAAAACTGAAGTGTCCTAATGCTTCAATTAATGAAAATCAATAGGCCCTGATTAGAAAGCTACAACAAAACCAACTGGTCCTAGGGAAAGACACTAATTTGCTAAGCCTTTTGCTCCCTAATTGGTGTAGGGTACACTATCAAAACCACTCTGAAATAACTTGTCAGCAATGCATTGACATCTCAAGTTAGGTTCCCCAAGCTAAAGAAGCTAGCACAAGTCACCCTGAGACCATTGCAGATTGCTTTTCATTTGAGGCCAAGGAAGAAACTATGTTGACTAGGGATAAGGTGCCTACAATAGGAGTTCTCTCTCAAATAGATCCCACCCCAAATATATTCCTGAATCAACATGTTGATAAAGAGTAGCCCCAAGGATTGTTTGATACCCCTACACTCATGAAGGAAACAAAACTCAACCAATCAACAAAAGGGACAAGTGATTGCTAGGAAAATAACCAGAGGTTAGATGATACAGCTAAGCCAGAATTGCAAAGTATACCTAGAGAATCTTTAGAGAATTCTTCCCCTGTGACTGGTCCCAAGGATCAGAAGCTCCCACCTTTGGCTAGTCCTATTCAAATACCTATGAAAAATTCAAAAGGATTACCCCCAACTGTTGATCAGTTGTGGACCCTGACCTTTGATGGATCTAAGTCCAAAACTAGTTGTGGTGTTGAAATTGTACTAACCAGTCTGAAAGGGAAAGTTTTATTTGCCTCTTATAGGCTGCAATTCGGGTGCACTAATAATGTAACTGAATATGAAGCTATGGCATGGGGACTGATTTTTGCACACAAGAAGAAAGTTATAGCCCTGATGGTCAAGGGAGATTTAGAAGTTGTTGTCAAGCAAGTGCATAGCCAGTACACCTACCACAATAAAAGGCTGGTAGCATATAGAAACATGGTATGGAACCTAATCAAAGACTTTCATGCCTTTGGGATTAGTCTAATGCCTAGAGAGGAAAATCAAGTAGTTGATTCACTGGTTGTTGCTGCAAGCACCTTGGAACCGGTGCAAGGCTCCAAGTTTAAAATATTCTTAGTGGAGCAAATGTCCACCCTAGCTGTTCCTAACAATATCAAGAATTTAAAGGTTTTTGATGATGATAGAAATGGTTGCTTTAGAAAGAATCTTTGACTCACACCCAAGGGCTCGAGAGAAGGCATCAGCTGAAGAAAAGGGAGGCGAATATGAGACAGTTAACCTGGCTGATTCTGGCCTTGAAAGGAATGTCTACACTGGGAAGGCCTGCCCTGAAGCAATTAGAGAAGACATATTGAGGGCACTCAAAAGGGATACTGCTGCGATAGCCTGGGGATATGAAGGGCTACATACATTCGATGCTTTGGTTATGACTCACACTGTCCCCTTGAAGCCCGAAGCTAAACCCTTCAGACAGAAGCAGTGCCCTGTTAATGCTCTGATTGAACCATTGATCTATAAAGAAGTTCAAAAATTACTCTCGACAAGGATAATCTTTCTTGTGTGCCATTCAACTTGGGTGGCTAACTTAGTCCTAGTTCGTAAGAAAAACAAGGAGATCAGACTATACGTGGACTTCAAAAATTTGAATAAAGCCTCAGAAAAGGATAATTACCCTCTCCCTTCCTTGGATGAAGTCTTGTAGACTATCAATGGGGTACGGATGATGTCATTCCTAGATGGCTACTTTGGATACAATCAGGTGATGTTCAACTGTGAGGACAAAATGAAGATGACTTTCACTACCAATTGGGGGACGTTTGCATATAGAAGGATGCCATTAAGCCTAATAAATGTTGGGGCAACCTTTCAACATGCAATGGACATAGCTTTCAGGGACCTGATTGGAAAATGCATTATTGTCTACATTGATGACCTGACAGTTTTCTCCAAGGATCGACTCAATCATGTCACCAATTTGGCTAAGGTTCTCTAGAGATGTATTCAATATGGCATTTCCTTGAATCCCAACAAGTGCATGTTCAGAGTCATAAAGAGAAAACTTTTGGGAAATATAATCTTAGAAAGAGGAATTTCAATTGACCTAGACTGAGTCGAATCTATTCTAAAGATCACCTGGCTAGGAAGCAAGAAAGAAATGAAGTCCTTCTTCGGGAAAATTAATTTCATGAGAAATTTCATCATGGGCTTTGCAGAGATTGTAAAGCCTCAGAATGAAATGATGAAAAGGAACGCCAAGATGGAGTGGATAGAGGAGGCAAAGGTTGCATTCGCACAAGTCAAGCGATCCATTTTAGAAGCACCCATGCTTACTAGTCCTGATTAAATCAAGTCATTCTACATTTACTCTTTCACCTCTAAGCGTTCATGTGCGGTTGTATTAACCCAACGACAAGAAGAGGCCGAGGAAAGACCAATTGAATTCATGAGTTCTCCATTCAAGAATGTAGAAATCAAATATTCACCTCTGGAAAAGCAAGCCTTCATGCTGGTTCAGGTCGTCAAGAAATTATGACATTACATCCTTCAAAGTCAAGTCGTCGCTATAGTTCCTGATGTGGCTATGAAGTCCCTACTGATGAAGAGTGAACTAGGAGAAAGTAGAGGCAAGTTGATGGCTATCTTGTAGGAATTTGACTTGGAGATGTGTCCCATGAAACTAGTTAGGGGCATGGGTTTATCCCAGTCCATGGCGAATGCTAGTGATAATATTGTCTATCAACAATACATAGGCCAATCCTTTTCTGATGATCCCTGGTATGCTGATGTTTTCCACTTGATGCTTAACAATCATTGTCTGGACAAGATGAATTCAACTCAAACGAGACCTCCGAGACTAAAGAGTTCTCATTATATGTTCAAAGGAATTTTTCTGTATAGGAGGAACTTCAAAGCAATATACCTAAGGTTCCTTGATCATCAAGAGGCCAAGCAAGTGATCTCTGAGTTTCAAGGGAGACATGGTAAAGGTCATGGTTCTCCAAATGCGTTGACACACTAGATTATCTGAGCTAGTTATTATTGGCCCTGTATATTCAAGGATGCACACCAACATGTCAAGACATGTCACACTTGCCAGGTTTTAGCACCAAGGGAATGTTATGCAACCATGTAACTACAACCCGTTTACGAGGTAAGGCCATTTGTCTAGTGGGCACTAGATTTCATTGGAGTGATTAACCAAAATTCCTCTATAGGACATAAGTTTATCTTGACTGCTACTGATTATTGTATGAGGTGGACAAAGGCCATACCTTTCCAAAATAGCACAATGGAGGTAGTGATCAAATTCCACTTTTTCATCTGCTGAGTTTCTTTCTTGGGCCTACGATCACAAGATCGTCTTGAAGTATTCCTCAAACTATTATCCACAAGGAAATGGTGTTGCAGAGTCTAAGAACAAGAACCTCTTAACCCTAGAGACTGGCACACCTAGCTTAGATTCGCATTATGGTCAGTTGGACTAGGATTAGGGCTACTTTAAACACCTCCCCCTTCAAGCTGGTATATGGCCAAGAGCCTGTATTTCCTATCCATCTACAAATGCCTATCCTGGATTTCATCCAGAAGTTTTACTCCAGTGACAATAAGATAGAGATAAGACTAGCTGCTTTGTTAAAACTAGAAGAGAAAAGAGATGTTGCTTTACAATAGTTCTTCAGACATCAATCTATTGTCAAATGCTAGGTTAACAAAATAGCTAAGATAAAATCTTTTAGGATATCAAACCTAGTACTGTTATGGGATAAAGCCAATGAAAAGAAAGGAATCCACCAAAATTTTCACAAACTATGGCTAGGTCCTTATCAAATTACTGAGATCCCAGGGGAAAAAATTTTCAGACTGAGTAGCCTAACTAGAGAGTTGGTTCCTTTGCCTGTTAATCGGTAGTTTCTTAAACTCTATTTTGAATCTTAAGGCTTGTTAATTTATGTTCTGTATATAAGTAATTTGTTGTTTCTTTTATGTAAATAGTTTATTTTGTCCCTTGTTTGTAAATAATCTATGGTTATGTTTATAACTTTTGTGCTCCTATTTATGAATAATTCTTCCCTTTGTGTGAATAATCTGCTGCTCTTTGTGTAAATAGTGTGGCTCTTGTCTATAAATAGCTTCTTGTTTGCACATTTTTCCCTCTCTCCTTTTGTTTTTCTTTTCCTTTTGTTTTCGGTTTGTTCTATTCTTTGGGGGTTTATTCTATTTCTTTCTATCTGAAGTTGTGGGTTGTTATCTAAAGCATACTTTGGTCATTAGGAGAGAAGTGGTTTAGATATTTTTAGGATTATCTGATTCGATGATTCTATCCTAAGTTCTTTGTTTCATGTTTGTTTTCAATAAAGGTTGTGGAAAGTGATGAAAACAAGGTGCTAAGTAAGAAATCCTTCATCAGCTCCCTTGAATCTATCACAAATTGTTAAAATCATCTCCTCTTCTAGTGGTGTATTTGTCCTAGGATGACAGTGTTGTAAGACTTTGAGTGAAAAATCTGATTTCCAAGTGTTGTTATGAGGTCCACTATAGTTTTCAACACATATCAGGTGTTAAGCATCTGACATATTGAAAAAAGAAAGAAAGCTAAATGAAATATTTGAAACTCCAAAAGGAAAGAAAAGAGAATTCAATATGAATGGGTGATTCCAGTATCTCTATTGGGGCTATGGATGCCTAACCGGCAGTAGAGAAATGCTGAGAGAAAACTAGACGTATCTCCATCGAGGCTATTGATGCCTGACTGGTAGTGGAGCAATGCCCAGAATATCATTGCATGAAGGAAATCAACTCATGTAGCTCAAATCTTACACATTATTGTTTAAAAGATGAAGACGTTTTACAAAACGATGATGCACAATCAAGCACACACATAGATTCAAGGGTAGCCATTGATTGACTTACATTTGAGATTCTAGCTCTACCTTGCTTGTCATAACTCACCCAACTGGAGTTGCCATGGTTATGAACTAGTAGTTTTGGATAGCTGAATCTGTCAAATTCATGAAAATGGTTAAACCATTTTCCCAACCAAGTCACCAATTGTTATGCCTTGCATAACCACCCCACTTTGATCTGAATCAAAATGGGTCCCCTTTCTCTTTTGGCTTCTTTGTTTTGGGTTATTTACCTTGCTCTTGGGTTGCTTTTGTCTTCTGCTTGAGTTTCTCTTCTGGTTTTGTTAAAACCTTGGTTTTGTTTTAGCTCAATTGGGTCCCCTTTTTGTTAAGTATTCCATAGATAATCACTAGCCAAAATGTATCACATGATAATGCATCTTATCTCTTGCTGATGACTAACAAAAGCATGTGTTTTTGCAGGATTAAAATTTTTCACTTCTTGATATTTGCTTAGGGAGCTCGACTGGAATGCCTTCCACAATCTAGTTGGCCATGAAAATCAACTAAGGCAATAGTCGGCAAGACCCCACAGGTGTCTAGCCAATTACTAGTGCTCTCTATTGAAGTGTGTTTGTGTTTCCTATTGGAAAGACTTTAGGATTGTCATGGCGAGTGAAATTACAGAGGGGCTCTATCGACAGGACAGGGGTCATCCTTTCTGCAACATGCAAATTCCTATCGATAGTAGGGGTTTCTTTCAGAAGGAGGTCATAGCGAGGTCTTTAGGTCTTACCAACTATCGCGCCATTAGCAAACACTTCGGCCAAACATATTGGACTCTACATGTGCTCTTACCGAAGGCTCCATGACTCCTCGACCGGGGTGTCTTCGGTGAGAAAATTAGTAGGTCTTGCTCACCACCATCAAAGATTGGTTCTTATATTGCTATAGGGTTATCTCCTTGCCAAGAAGTCTCAGCGAAGAAAGAAAGTCTTACCAACTAACAAAAGGATCAAGCACTTTGGCGGGAGTCTCTTCTTTGGCACATGGTCTTGTCGAAGCCCTCAGGTCTCACCGACCATAGATAGAGGTATGTTTTTCGGCGAAAGACTTTCCTTCGGAGGGAGCTCTTGGCGAATACATTTGGTCACGCTGACAAGACACAAAGAGGGAGAATTCTCAGTATGACCACAAGGAATTATTGGCGACATAGAAGTGATTTCGCCAGAAGTATTACCGACATGGAGGGGTCCCAGCAAGGGTCTAAGGTTGGCAACAGGTAAAGCCTTCGGCATAGTGTCTGGCCAAAGAGATGAGGTTACAGCGACACATGTGAAGCAAAATGATACATGTCAGTATGATTACATAAGTCTCTTGTCAATGGAATCAAAAGAGCTCAGGGAAGAAAGTGAGGACTTTGCTATGAGGTCACAGCGACAAGCGATACTCTTGCCAACACAAAGTGAGATCGCCATGGAATGTTGGGGTTCACTGAGATTTCTTGCCGAGGGCATGGACTTGTGCCGATTTGTTTTGGGAGCTCTGTATAACTCATGTATCTTGCCGAGGTGTCTTGCTGAATGCCATGTGCTATGTTGATTATCGATAAAACTAAGTTGCATCAGTGATACATGATAAGTGTCTCACTGACATGCGAGTCACTGGGAATCACCTTCAAATCAACAGGAAGCTAGCGTGGTGAATGTCGAACCAATCAGAGGAAATCCAAAGGGTGATTCATCAGTCCTTTTGACTGATTGACCACCCCTATGTAAGAAGATCAACATGATACAAACTAGATGGACTCCTTCTGAGAACAAATTATGATGGACTAATTCAGGCGATGAGGTTTAGATTTACAGGGTATCCTGAGGAAGTCTAGATGGACTCCTTCTGAGAACGAATGATGATGGACTAATTCGGGCAATGAGGTTTAGATTTATAGGTGATCCTGAGGAATTTTTCTAGAAAAATAGTCAATATACAGAGGAATCCAGGACACGAGGGAAACCAAAAGAAATATGAAAGATCAATGACTCACAAGGACAGTTGTGGCCACTGCTGATGGGAGGTAGGCCAATAATAATAAGGATATTTTGAGCATTCAAGAGAGATTGCAGAAGGACTTCGAAGATGGACACCAAGACAGAAGAGTAAATGAAGCAACTACCCAAGGGTCAAAAGGACTTCTCCTAAGGATAAAAATTCTTTGTGAGCATGGACAACAGGGATTCACATTGAATGAACAATTAATTTTCTTCAAAAGATCTGAGATCCGACTCTCCTATAGGATGTAGATATTTTGTAAACCCTAGTGCAAGGGACAACACATCCTTTCTTGTATGTTCTGTATATAAGGCATTCTTGCCTCTTTGGAAAGGTTGGAACCTCTAGAGTTAGAAATTCAGAGTTAGAACTTTTTAGTGTAAGGACTTCTAGATTAGAAATGGTAGGAATTAGTAAGTTAATAGAAGGATATAGAGTTGCATCTTGATTCTCAATAATGAGAGCTTCTTTTGTCTTCTTGGTTAGTTGTTAGATTTCAATATAGATTGTAATGCATTTTTTGAATTCTCTTAGTGTAGTTGGAAACAATCTAGAGACATAGATTCTCTATACACTGGTGATTGTGCCAGCTTTGTAAATATTTCTTATCGGTTTTAATAACAGTAGAAGCAATAAAAGTTTAATCTTCTTCATGTTGTGTTCTTGAATGATACTTTTCTTACTTTGATCATTTGATTTGTGGAGCCTTTAAGGAATGAATTATTATTTTGGTGTTTTATTTAAATGGTAATTAAAATCTGTTATGTGAATTAGCACTGTGAATGAAAGAGGTGTGTAATTCACAAGCTTATCTTGTTCTACAATTTTTGTTTACTAATTCCTTGAAGCTAGGAATTCTGGTTAAGATTGGATGATCTATTATTCTTTCTTGTTCCAAAACACTGGTTTATCTTTTTTTTATTTCTTTAAAAACCCCTGGTTAAAGTAGGTTTCATTTCATGCTTGATCTAAGAACAATCCAAAAGCTCAACACCAGGAGGCCCCTTCAATATTACTATTGCATTGACCATTGAGTAACATCAGCATAGTTGAGACCCAACTACAAAGACCTTGGGAGTTAAGGCATCCATTTGTTGCCTTTCTCTTTCAGGAGAAGCAGAATAGCAATATTCTTCTTGCATTGTTGTTGTGCAAAAATCACCATCAACACAACCCTTAGTTCCATCTTTTGATAGGCTGGAGGAGTACAAGGTCAGATGAAACCCTAAGAAGTGTGTCTTCAGCGTACAATCAAAAAAATTACTAGGATATATAGTATCAATGAGAGGTATAGAGGTAGATGCAGCAAAGGTAAAAGCAATCCTCAAGATGGAGGCACCAAAAAAATTAAAGCAATTGAGAGGTCTCCAAGAAAGGATCTAATCCATTCGAAGATTCATAAACATAGTTGGTAGAAAAACAAAACCCATACTCTTACCTACTCCACAAGGGAGTAGCTTACAAATAGGATATAAAGTGTGAAGATGCACTCAACAAAATCAAAGAATATCTATTTACACCACTAGTCTTAATGCCACCAATCCTAAGAAATCCATTGATTCTTTATGTATCAGCAATAGTAGCATCCCTTGGAGCTCTCCTAGCTTAGCATGATGAAAATGATAAAGAAAGGGCCATTTATTACATCAGTAGAACATTGGTTGGCCATGAGCTAAACTATTCATTCATCAAGAAATCATGCCTAGCAGTAGTGTTTGCATCTCATAAATTCAAACATTACATGTTAGCACACAAAATAAAGCTCATTGCCAAAATTGACCCTCTCAAATACTTATTGTCAAAAGAAATGCTCGTAGGAAGAATGTCCAAGTGGGTATGATACTGTCAGAATATGACATAGACTATGTAGAGAGAAAAGAAATCAAAGGCCAAGTCATCACAAATCATCTTGCAGAAGCACCAGTTTATTCAGAGAATCCTCTTATCTCATAGTTTCCAGATGAATCTATTTTTAATCTCAACGTAGCTGACCACTGGAAACTGTACTTTGATGGCTCATACAAACAACCTAGATCAGGAGCTCATTTTCTTTATCATCCCGCAAGAGGAAAACATACTAAGGTCCTACAAACTATAATTTCCCTGCACCAATAACATTGCAGAAAGGAGGCTTTAACCATAGGTCTTAGAATAGTAGTGCAGTGGAATATTATAGCTCTCAGAGTATACAAAGACTCCTAATAGATAATAAATCAAGTGAATGATGAATACCAAACCAAGGATGACAAGCTCACTCCATACAATAAATTGGTGGAGGCTCTCAAAGAATCCTTCATCAAAATTACATTTGAGCAGATTCCTAGAGCCAACAACAGAGCAACAGACACCATGGCAACAATTGGGTCCCTATTGGACATCCCCAACAATGATACCAAATATGAATTCTTGATAGAGAAACTTCTTGTGCCCACATTTGAGGTACTAGAATTAGAATTGGTGTGCAAAATTATTTGTCTCAGTGATCCTTGGTACCATGACATTTATACATACCTGTGAATAGGAGTCATACCCACCGACTTGCATTCAAACCTAAAATGAACCTTTGTAAAAAAGGCTTCTAGATTGATCATCCTAGGAGATACCCTATATCATAGGAGCATAGAAGGAACCCTACTCTACTTCTTAAACACTGAGGAGGTAGTGACCGTTCTAACTGAAGTACTTAATGGTATCTATGGTTTGCACTCGAGTGAAATGACCATATGTAAGGAATTATTGAGGATGGGGTATTATTGGCCCATAATGGAATGAGAAGCACATGACTATGCTAGAAGGTGTCTACAATGTCAACAGCATGGGGACCTCATCCATGCTCCAGCTCAAGAGCTTCATCCTATCATCACACCATGGCCCTTTTCATAGTGGGGACTTGATCTCATTGGAAAAATCCTGCCCACTTCATGTAACGACCACAAAATCATCATAACCACAAAAAAGTACTTTACTAAGTGGGTGGAATCCATACCCATCATGTATATAACTGGGAAGAATTCAAAATTCATCTTGAACTATCTCATTTCTTGCTATGGTGTTCCATAAGCCATTATCTCATATAATGGGACACCATTCAAGAATTAGGAGGTTTGTGACTTATGCAAAAAATTCAAAATCCAGCATCGCTTCTCCACCTCAACTATCCCCAAGGAAATAGCCAAGAAAAATGTACAAAGAAAACCATTCTAGATATCCTCAGGAAAATAGTCAATGACGCAGGTTGTAACTAGCATTTATAGTTTAATCCCACCCTTTGGGCCTATCAAACCAGTATCCACACACCCACTGGTTCTAGCCCTTTCTCCCTACTCTATAGATCAAAAAGAGGTACTCCCCATTGAGATTGAGCTCCCATCACTTAGGATATCACTATAAAATCTCATCATAAATGAAGAGTACCAAGTATCAAGATTGAATGAGCTAAAGTTGTTGGATGAGTGACGTATAGATGCTTTAAATAAATTACAAGTCTATCAGAATAGACTCAAAAGGAGCTATAATAAGAAAATAAGTAGGAATTTCCAAGTTAGAGAACTGGTATTAAAGGAGAATCAGAAGAATGTCTCAAACCCAAGCAGCAAAGGAAAATTTGAACCCCATTGGTTAGGACCATTCGTTATCATAGCAAGTTATAAGTTAGGGGCATTTCAGTTATCAACACCCAAAGGGGAACCTCTGGAAGAGCCCAAGAATAGCTCTCATCTCAAAAAGTTTTATGCCTAAATCTTACAAGGTATAGAACCAAAAAATACAAAAAAATTAGAAAATGTCCTAAAAAATTAGTTACTTTGGTGAAAACCTGGCAAACAGCATCTTGGTGACAAAAAAAAAAAAAATCAAAAAGCAAAAAATTAGAAAAAGGATCAAAAATAGTAAAGAGAAAAAAATATTCCTCTAGTGAAAACCACTTCGGTGGTACTTTGAACAAGTACCTTGGTGAAAACCTGGCAAATAGGTGCCTTGCGTAAATAAGCACTTTCAATCCACTAAGATCTTTACAGCTTGTTCTACATCATCCATCCATTACACTTCCATCATCCATTTCATTCGAGTCTCCATACATCACTCATCCACCTACATATGCATCATAGCTTGGTCCGGTGTTCACATCATGATTTCTCCTAGTACTAATCGACTCATCCTTAAGGCCAGTTTGTCTTGCCTTTATCGGAGTAGTCTATTGCATCACGCTAGGGGCATGTTCTTATTGGATTGGATTCCTGTATGTTCTTAAAATCCTCAACATCATAAAATCCAAAAAGAACATCAAAACATATCAAAATCACCAAAATAGGTCAAAATTCGGTTAAAAATCCAAAAAATTGAGTCATCTTGTCAAACTATGGGTCTCTGAGCCTTGAATGTAGGCAAGATTGATCTTTGATCATCCCCCAAGACAATTAGGTTAGTCCTTTAGGATTCTATCATAATAAACTGACATTTCATCATGTAGATCTTCACCTGTAAATCAGTCAACCCATCAGTCAAACTACGTGGTCTTTGCGTGTATAACGTAGTTAAGGCTAATCTGTTGATGAGCCCCCGAGGAATCTAGGATAGGTCTTTAGGTTAGTCTCTTGTTCAAAATTTGAAAAAAACCCAAAACATTAGAAAATCAAAAATCAAAACATTTGAAAATATCAAAAAATACCAAAAACAACCTCAAAATATTGCAAAACGTCAAAAACATCCAAATATTTGAAAAAATCCATCCATCTCATCTCGCTTGCACCCGCAATAAACACCACTCATAATAAACTAATCGTCATCCTCAACCTTTGGTGAAATAGTTAGAAACAAGTCTACGAGGTTAAAAGTGAAAACTCAAAAATGTCAAGTTCTGAGCCAGCTTATAGACACTTATATACTTTTGTGGACCTAATGGGAGACTGTGAGACAAGTCATGAAATTTTTTTCATGAATCTATTTGTTCAATCTCTAAAGGAGGATGCTAGAGATTTGTTTTTATGCTTACCAGTATGTTCTATACCTTCATGGAATGAATTAATGGTAGAATTTATAGAAAATTTTGGTGAAAGAATTAATCCAAGTTCAGTAAGGAGAAAAATCATGGAAATTCAAATTGATGAAGATGAGTTAGTTGCAACTTTAAATGTTAGGTTTGCAAAGGTAATAAAAGATATTCCTAAAAATATGAGACCAAGTGATGCAGAATGTTTGGTTATATATTTTGGTGCATTTGATGAAGAAATTAGTTATTTTTTGAAAGATAAGGAACCCTTAACATTGTATCATGCATATCAAATTGCCATGGACATTGAAAAAAGCTTGAGGTACTCAATGATGAAGGGTTATATGGCTATGAGTGTTGGTTATTTTAGCACATATCATATAAGCAGATTTGATAATAGAAGTAATTCTCATGATATAAATGCTTCTACTATTCTGCTTTGTCCATTATTACCCAAGGTAACTAATGGAGAATTGCAAATTGAGCATCAACAAATTTTGGTTATTACTGGTAAGATATCTTTTGTTCAAGGATTGTCTGACATGAAGAGGAATGAGGGAGACTCACCATATGGTTTGTTTGCAAGCTTTTTAGATGCCTTTTTGGAAATCCCCAAGAAGTTTAGACCTAAGGATTCAGTATACATTGACTTATTTTGTGAACTTTTTGAGCTAGAACTGAGTACCTTGCCAAAGGAGTTGAATCCTCAGGGTTTTGATCAAATGCTTGATTGGATAATAATTTCTAAGGAAGCTAAGTGTGATTATAAACAAAGTTTAGTGTCTCAAAGTGTTAATAGTGGTTTCCATATTGAGAATAATCAAAAGAAAACTCAAGCAAGTGAAAAAGGTAAATCAAAGAATGGACACATGTCTTGTGGTATGGGTAAGGAAAATTATTGTAATCAATTTATAGATATCCCATATGAAATTCGGTACATTGGTGACAAGGATGAAGATACATTTTCAAGCATTGTTTTTGTCTCATCACAAGTAAATAGTCAAGGCATGGAGAAGGAGAGTTTGAGTATTCATTCTAAACACTTGGAGCATAACCTGGGTGATGATGAATTCCCTTGGAATAATGATCAAGGGGAAACTTAGGCCTCTGATTAATTTTATAAATAATATAAATCTTTCAATGATGATGATCTAGAAGATTTTTCTTTACATGAGGGATACAATGATACTAATTCTCATGGGGATTTCCCTTACAAATGAATAAAAAAATTCCATGTGATGGATAATTGGAGTGCAATCATGTTACATCAGTTATAGAGCATGCTATTCTTGTGAATGATAATGAGTTTGAAGACAAGAATGTATGTGTTTAGTATCATAAGCTAAGCATGCATTGTTGAAAATGATCAAAAGTATGGTGTTAACCAGTAGGATCATGTTCTAGGTGCTCCAAATTGTTTGTATTAAGCAGAGGTGGAATATGCAAGTTTTGTATTAGAGATGAACATGGTTGTTTTCAACAAGGAATTTCATGAAGAAGAGAGAAATGAGGAAGGTTGTTCAGTTGTTAATGAGCAACATTTAGATCATAATGGGTTTTTCACATTTGATTTAGCATGTAGTTACATATCAATTGATGAGGCACCTAATCACATGTTAATTGCCCCTATAAATCCTAAGTTATTTGAGTCTTCCATTGAAACATTTTTCTTTGACCTTTATAATGATTTGAAGAGTGAACTTGATTATGTTAATGAACCTAAAATGGTGGTATTATTTGATGCATGGGATGTTATTGATAATACTATTTATGGTGATGAACCTAATTTGAATAAGAGAAAAGACACCATAGGTTTTTGTGAATCACTTCTCCAAAGTGGTAGAGCATATGACAATATAACTAATTTACACTACTCAGATGGGTATGACTATCAACTTGATAGTATGCCTGTGTATAAACAATTTTTTTCCATTACACAAGATGATTGTAATTCTAGTGTGGGGAAAATGAAAGATCATTGTCCTAGGGTTTTATAAAAGCTTTCTAATGATTCTCAGATATCATAAGTGGAATTGCAATGTCACCCCAAAGGGCTAGGATATATGTCCCTAGATGGGAATCCTAAAAGAAGTATGTATGAGGGTTTTAGGTTTGATGTCCAAATGAAATTTTATATTAACCCTAATAATGTTAGTGATCAAATGAATTTTGAATGTTTTAAATTTTCATTCTAGTTGGATGACTATTTGGTGGAGTATGATTGTGAACTAAATGTGGTAGAATATCAAAATGATTATGGATTTCAGTTGTTTTCTAATTGCAATTTTCACTTGTAAAAAGTTAATGATGAAAATGGAAAGACCAAAGATAGGGAAATAATGGTTAATTGCAATAGCCTCACCAGGGCTAGTTTGGTAAATCATGACAATATTTTTAGCCCTGTCCTAGTGTAGGCAATAGAAAATATTTTTTTTGACAAAGGTAAGGAATGGTTTTAATTTTTTGGGGGCCTGGGGCCACCAATTGAAAATTAATCCTCTTAAACTATAGAATGTAGGTTGAGAACATGTAAATCATATAAATATTCCAAGAAAATTTGAAGTTGGAGCAAGTTGTACAATTTTGTGTATTTTGTATATGTTGGTTTACTTTGGTCTGATCTTTTCTTGCCTTGTTCGGGCAGGTCCTGGTTTTGGTTCTTTGGGATCGGTCAGCTTCAACCTAAGTTTCTTGGATCTCACTTTATTTTGGTGGAATAAACATCCCCAATAGGATCCACTCATGGAAACCCTAAAAATGCTCTATGTTCCATCTCAAAATTCTACAAAATTTTGGTTAAATCAATGTCTATGCGCTTAGTGTTTTGTTTACTATCACTATTTTAGGGTTTATGTTGCTAGAACCCTTCCTAAGTAACCCTTAATTTGGCTTCCTTTCCAATGTTCTAATTCATCATTGAACCATTATTGTCGGTACCTAGTCAATTAAGTTACATCGTATGCTATTGGAACTCATGAAGTAACTGGCCCCTCATGCTTAGGTCTGAAACAAATTTTATTTTGTTAGTTTGATCGATCGACCTTGTTTGGCATTTACATCCTTTGGTTAAAATGGTTTTAAGTATTTTGATGCATTTTCTTATGTTTTCCTAGGTGGTCCATTTTTAAAAACTAACATTTTTCATGTGAAGATTCCCTACGATTATGATAATCGTCCGATTATTGCAAGCAGATCATGGTCCTTTCTCATGCCCCCACTCTATTCTATTTTTCATTTAATCATTCCAATGGGAGGGTAGGAAATCACCATGTTCCTTATGCATTGGTAGGCCCAACTCCTTTGAGGGATTAACTGGCGGTGTTTAAATAAGATCTATGATGAGTGTTTTGTGATGTGGGTTCATATGGGCCACTCCCCACCACCCCATCCATTTTTATTTTGTCTTAAAATAATGTAGCAGGCTAGTGGGTTGTTTCCATTTGCCCATTTGTGGAGGAACCCACTTAGTTTTGAATGCTAAACATATTCTATCAGGAAAAAATTGACAGTTGATAATGGGTGACGTGGGTCAATCTTGACCATTCCCTGCCATCCCGTGCGTGACCCACTTGTGCCTCTTGTTTCTTAGTGAGGAAGAAGGTGAATGCCACATAGAGTAATCTAATGAGACAAAGGGATATTTTTAAAGGTGAAATATTAATAAAATTTTGCAAGTGGACATGAAGGGTAAATGATGCAAGATAAGAATTGATTTCTTCTACACATGTTCGAGATATGATGGGTATTTTTGATATTGGTGTTCATTTCTATTAGAAGTTTGTACATGAAGATAGGTGGTTTGTGTTAGGAAAATTACAGGTTGTTGGATTCAAATCAAATCCTAACCTCTCCCCATCCTCCTATTGATCAAAGGTACAAGTGGGATAATTCGAACTTGCAAGCGAAAAATATTGACACAACAAGCTTTCTTCAATGCTAAGTGGATGATTAAGTGTGAAGATAGAGTGAATGAATATCCACATGGGATTTTCTAATTTTCCAAAGGCAATAGGAACATGCAATTGGTTTCCTCATAATTAATTAACTTGATTTTAATTATTCGTCAATCCATCTCTACGTATGATCAACGAATGAGATTGAAAGTCAAGTGGTTGATTGTTAGCTCACTTGTGCAAGCCTTCCTTGAGCATTAATGGTTGACATGCTCAAATTTCTCAATATAATGAGAGTTTGCAGCCATATTTTTCTTCACAATTGCAATTAGAAGCTAAGAAATTAAGATTAGGTATAAGAAGAAGATGGTTTGAAGTTGTAGAGGCATTAAGGATAGTTTCTCCTAGTTAAGTTGGTATCCATGTTTTTATATTTCAACTGAGTATCAATTGGCTAGTATCCAAAATTTATTGTGGGATATGTTGGTTTTAGTTACCTGGGGTTTGTAGGGGTTGATTATTTGAACAATTCACATTAGTTGATAAGATTTATATGTAGTTGTGAAGTGTCTTTGTCCTACAAATTTGTAAAGTATCTTTGGACTTGGGAATTCATAAGCTATTATCGTGTTCTTCTGTAAGAATGGGTAAGCCAAGTGAGTTTTTCCAACTAGTCAGAAGGTCTATAAGACTTAGTATGCTTGAATCCCAGGACAATGCACCTGAAATTGAACATGGCACACAAGGAGCTCCTGTAATGCCATAGGGTATGAGAAATTCTCATAATAAAACTAATAAGGGTGGTGACAGGAGAAATTACCATCTGAGGAATAGATTTTTTTGTTGTAACGAAGGTGATTCTAGTGGGAAATTGTCTATCTTGTGGGAAGAGGAAGAATAAGTGTACCACAAGGCTTGTGATTCTTATATGGGGAGGCATAATTCTCAAATGGAGGAGTCAGCTAGTCCTTTGAGTGATGGAGATATTGACCTAGAGCACAGCTATTACCTTCTCACACTAGCATGTTAGGAGAACTGTAATGATGGAGAGGTAGTGGATTCTCTACACTACTACCATAATGGCAGGCTCATCTTCTTCAGTGAATGTGTAACCTTTTGTTTTGGGTGCTGACGTGGAGAATCTTGTTTGATCAATGTGGACGATAGGTTTTGGTGTTGTTGTAATGACACATGATGCCTTTCAGAAGGCTAGCTGATCTTCTTCAACGAACGATATGGTTTTTGTGTTTTGCTTTCCCTCCACTTTGTAATGTGCAAATATAACTATCTGGGAGATTTCTAAAATTGAAATGAAATTAAGTTACAAATGTAAATGTAACCGAAATTGTAAATTGGCCTGAATCTTGTTGCTCCCATATTCTATAAATGGGAATTCAGGACCAATTACTCAAGGCGGGTTATTTTGGAATTGATCACACTAAAGATTGTTAAGAATATACTAAAAATTTTAGAGATAATTCTTATATTGAAGTTTGCTAATATGAATATGTAGTCTTGTTAGTAATATTGACAATATAGCATATAATAGTGCAAGTCATGCACCATTTTCTCTCCTATGTACTGGTTTTATAAACTATAAGTAATATAATCAAGGGTTATCTTATTTATCTCTATTGAATTCCAATGGGTGTGTGGTTTCATTATTGCTTATTAATTCAAAGAGTTGATGTAAATGCTTGAATGGAGCTATAGGTTTATTCCAAATCATGTACTAGGATGTTTGTAAGAAGTGATGGTTGAGATGTAATGTTGAAATACTATAATGCATTATCCTCAAGGCTCTAAATAATGTCATGTATGAAATTGCTATCGAATCATGTAAATGTTAGAATTGACTCTATTCGAAGGATGACACACTAATCTAAGTGAGGTGATCATGTTGCATTGTGTTGGTTAATTCAATGAAAAACTGTTTATTAAATCAAATTTTCTGAAACATGTTACAATTATGTTAGGTTTTATGATTCTTTGGCTCCGAATATGAGCTATTGTGAAGAGGCAACCAAATCCTTTGATACATTCTCTTTGTTGAATATTATATCATAATTATCTATGTGTTGTAATGTTTATAATAAAAATGGCACAAGAATATCATGTAAACATTATTAGGATCACCCTCCTATGTTTCACAAAGCCTAAAGGATAGAACTAGAGGCCTAATAATCCTTTACTTGTTTCTTGGCCAATCCTTCCCTCCTGATGATAATTGAAGAATGGAAAATTCATCAGCGTCTAGTGAGATTAAGTTTGGCTCTCAAAAAATAACCAATAAGGTCCAAGTTAAAGTGGGACTCATATGCCAAGTTGGGCGTATGAATCCCAGTGGCTTAAACCTAGGACATAAACTCCAAGAAGTGTTAATTTTAATTGAACATGTAAAATCATATCCCAAGACCTAGGTGGGACCCATATGCCCAAGGTGGTGTATGAGTCCTAGATCCCTAGATCTAGAACACATAACCAAAAAACACTGATGTATGATTTGGCATTTGTTATATGTCAGTATTATCCTCAAAAAAATATATTTAATAAGGCTTGTGGACGCAAATTAGTTCCAAATAAAGCATAAATGAACCTAATTTTAACATGGAGGGCCTAAAAAAATTGTGAAAATGTAGAGGGATACATTTTTCTACACTACATTTAGCCCCCACTTTAGTGAGAGGAGGAACGAACTTCAAACTCAGACTTTAAAGTAGATAAATTCACATCAAGAGGGGTCCAAGTGTACCAATGCTAGTGAGATAGGATGGAAATAATCAAGAGGGATGATCAAGCCCACAGGATCAAGATCCTATGGAAAACCAACATAGGCACAAAAGAACACACATCTAAATAATGTACGAAGCAACAACAAGATACAAGTATGCACTGCCAAAGACAATCAAAAATTGAGATTTGGGTCTTGTGTATGCATTTCCTTCTTGTGCCTCTAAAACTTCGCTCCTAGATCTGTAACAATGATAAATCTACAAAAAAAAAAAAAATTTGGTGGCGAATGGGAGTTTTCCTTGCTCAAAACCAAAATTTGGTAATTAAACCTTGATAAAAAGTACAAATATAAAATCTATGAAGTGTGTGTAAGCACTAATCTTAAGTGTGTATATTATTATAAGAGTTCAAATGAAAAGAAACCTTGTTCAAATGGGTTAGAATAAGTTCCCTAAATGAAATAATGAATTTAGTGATGAAGATCTACTTTGGGAGATGTCAAATCACCCTAATAGATCATAAATCTGAATATGCCTTCCTTTAGGAAGAAAGTAGATTGATAATAGAAGATGGAATCACCTAGAAAATGAGTCATTAGGCTTGGTTGAATTGCTTGGTGCATCTCCCAAAATCTAGAATCCATCATGATCCTCCATAGGAATCTATCATCAATCTTTGGTAGTGCGTGATCTTGTTGATAAAATGATCTTAAAGACTCTCAAAAACAAATAGAATGCTACTCCAAGACTTCAAATTTGAATGCTTGATTGAATTCTCCTTGCTCTTGAATGTAAATCCTTGTGATCTCATTTGAATCTCTCTCTTGTCTTGCTAGTGTAAAATGATTGAAAGACTTGTCTTTATAGGACTCTTTTCTAATTTCCCATTTATTAAATCCTAAAAGCTGACACTTAGAATTTGAATTTAGAAAAATGAAATGCTACAAAAAAAATATTTTAATTTGAGTTTATGAACTTAAAGGGGACCCATTTACCCATGGGTGAACAGGTTCTAACCAAATGTTTAGGGTGTAAATTATGTGGGGATATTAATTATTAATAACATTTATTCAATACATGTTATACTATTGGAAAACAATTAAAATAGTCCTTGGGATGCATAATAAAGGGTATTAGGGACATATTAATGAGATTTAAAAATGCATAAATGGAAGGTCACTAAAATAGTTTCAAGCTAAGTGTTGAATTGTATCATCACTTAGAAAGAAGTACAATTTTCTACATTATAGATAGATAAATTTAGCAGCTAATAATAAATTTTAAGCCATAGTTATAATAAATGTTAGTTGAACTTGCAAAAGAGAAAATATTGATGTCAAGTGTGGATTTTACTTTTTTTGATGAGGCAATGTGACTGAGTAAATGGTACTTAGAGATTAGAGATGCTTAGGATCGTCCTGCAAATCTACAAACTCAAGTTGAAATTTAGAAAACTCACTTTTTAATACCAAATCTCAATAGTCGATTTTGAGATGGTAGATGTAGCGATAGCAAGGAACCTTTTACCAAGTAATGAAATAAAGAAAAAGAAGACTCTTTCAAATAATCGATCTTCACACCTCCTGATATATGGTAAATATGCCACAAATAGAGTAAACTAGGTTGTATATGATGTAGTGGAGTAGCTAGATAAGATGCAGCTAGACACATGTCTAAAGATAAATTTCCACCAACCTTTGAACATAGATCACATTATTTCCAAACAATTAATATTACAAATATATTTTGCATCTGTATAAGCAAACAAACCCACCAAATAGGTGTGGATGATCTATGGCACTTTCAAATATTAAACAGAGGCCTTAAAAAGAGCCACCTATGAAAAATTAAGGTTGCATAAGTATTTAGAATGGACATAGTATCCACTCACCTATATATTTCAAGCACCAAAGGAACAACCCAAATTCACTCATTGCCACTTCTGAATGAACAACTCAATAATAAGCCAATGCCCATGTGATCTTTAACAGGTGGAAGACCGAGTGTCTAAATGGATTCCACAACTATAACAAGACCATCTAGAGTGCCTTTTTATATTGAAGAGCATGTGCTATTTATGAGAAATGTAGGTCGAGTCTCAAGAAGTGGTAAATTGATATCTTCAAAGAGGTTGTACATGAAAAGCTTGAATTGATGGCACATGGTAGTGAAGATTGATAGTCATAACAAGAATCTACAAATCATTGAAACAAGGGTTGTTGTCTTCTCCCATTCACCAATCAAAATAAATTATTTTGATTTAAAAGTTGGAGGTAATTAGAGGGTGCCAAAAGGAGGCTTGAAAGATTTATTCATTTGGGGGATGACTTGTTGGTGCAATTTATTTTCAAAATAGTGTTATAAATTGTTTCATCATTATGGTCCATTTTGAGATAGCAAAAATTTGAACTTATGACAATGATTTGGAAGGTTTCTGTAGACACCTAAAAATGACCTAGGCCTGCAAGCTTCATTTTCACCACTTTCGTCCTAGCATAATTATGACATTTAATTATGTCCTTGGTCCACATTCGACTATTGATTAAATAATTCATAATTATTTAATTAATTCACATCCTTTTATTCTTCATGATTATTAAATAAATAAATTTCATTTATTTAGTAAATACGTCATTAATTGTCTAAGTCCTCCCTTAATTAAATAAAATTCTTAATTTATTTAATTACCTTTCTGCATTTAATTCTTCCTGATTATTAAATAAATGAATTTCATTTATTTATTTGATATGTCACTAATTGTCACAATTAAATAAATTTATTAATTTATTTAATTATTCAGTCTTATATTCCAAATTAAATAATTATTTTTAATTATTTAATTACTAATTTCACTTTTCTCTCATTTTAAATAAATGAAAATATTTAAAATGATTTCATTTAATTAACTTTCACTCTTTTTAGTAAATAATCTGAAAAAGATTATTTACTTGTCACACAAAATCATCATTTTGAATTAATTAAATTCAAAAGGATATTATTCTTCCAAAAATTAAGTAATCGGGCAGATTCTTGATTTTCCAAATCTGATCTTCATTCCAAATCTTATCTTCTTGATTTTTCAAATCTCACAAATCAGGCAATCTTATCTTCTTGATTTTTCAAAAATATTTATTTCTTTAATTAATTTATCTCATTTATTCTCCACCATTGATCCGATTATCTGAGATATTATTATGACCGTTCGATTAAGGATTTTTCCCTAACCCTGATTAGGGATTCTCAGATTTAATCTGGACCTCTCATTCTAGGTCTTTCGTAGAATTCGATCTTGCCCGTCCATTCAAAATGACATTTTCTATAAAATGTCATTTTCTTCTCACTTTTTGATTACACGCTGACATTTTATATTTACGCATAGACACATTACATTTTAGGAATTTTCACACTTAGATTTCATAGCAATTTCAATATTTATTATATTTATTTGGTCAAGTCATGGCATTGTTTAGGCATAGACATTGGTAATTCTAATCATAGGCATAGGCATTTAGACATTGCATAAATCCTTCAAAGCTTGGTGTAGGACTTAAGCATTTGTAGATTTGCTCACACGATGGCTCTGAGGGTAAAGTATTATCCAGCAAGCAAGAAGGTATTACAAAAGTAAATCATGGAGGTCTCAGCGATCAGGTATAATCGTTCTTTCATTTACTTCCATTGTGTTTCGTAAGATCTTCGGATTTTTGATGTTATTATCTAGCAAGCTAACAATCTAATTTTCTATTGATACATTTGGTGAACCCGACATTTTGTAGAGAAATTTGTGTGTGTTCTTGTTTGTTTTCACTGTTTTGCAAGTTACAATCAAGAAGTCATACGAAATCCTTTCAGTTTCATTTGAGCACAGAAAAATGGGTGAATAAAATATTTTAAAACATTTTCTGGGTTTTGTAGATCTCTGTCTCAGCTTTCTAGAATGTCAAATGGTTTCAAATTTCATTAAGATTTGAGAAAGTTATGGCTATTTAAGTGATCATTGTTTTTTTTAATTTTGTTTTTAAAACCCGCGTTTTCTTTTACATATAACATTTTTTTTATGCAAAATCATGGAAAATCCTTTCTAGGATTTGAAGCTTTCCATGGATATCTACCACTTAAAATTTTGTTAAGTTTGGAGGAAGTTATCACTATTTTAAGTTTGCTATTTTCATTTAAGTTTTTATTTTTTATTTTTGTTACTAATCTTTGTTGGCAGTATGTGGCGTTGGAGTTTTTCGTGGGTCAAAGACATATATTCAAACTACTGACATGTGGTTTTGCAGCTACGCTTGTCAAAGACTCGTTTCTCAAAAAACATCTTTGTGATTTCTAGTGTAGAAAACACTTCATTTTGGTGCTTTTAAAATGAATGTGTGTTTGTTTAAGTTTGATTGTGCTTGAAGGTGGTAGGTGATTATGCTCTCACCTTGTGAAAACTAGATGATCAGAAAACCAAACCCATCTTATTTTGTGTCACCCTTACGATTTAGTAATCGAAGTATCCTCTCCCCTTGCGCTTTCGGGCAATCCTGGGTGTAAGAGAAATGGTTATTGACTCTAGAACTTGGGCCTATTCTGGTGGGAAAAAGTACTCACCCCAGAATGAGTCAGACTGATAGCATCCTGACACCGAGGGACTTCCAGCTGGTATATAAAAGTGGGTTCTTGGGGAAAGCCCAAGAATCATGAGTGTGGTTCCAACGAGATGGATCTGAAAGGGGACTCTCACCACATGGATCATGCCCCATGAACAGAATGCCCGAATTTAAAACCTCTTGTCTTAGTGTCCAACCGTTCTATTGGTCATTGCTCTGTATAGTGCAGGGTACAGTATCATGCTCGAAGACACTCACTACTGATCCCGTTGAGTAGAGATAGCAGTTCTTGGGAAGTCACTACCCAAGAATTTGAATTTGGTGTGCTCTAATGACGTTAATGAGCCATCGAGGGGAGCCAATGCCACCAAAATTCTAAGCTATTCGCTCTCGAGAAGGAAAGGTGTTTATCACCAATCTGGGGTATATCGGTGGGCTATACCAAGTATACAAACCCTTGGCCTATTGGCATTTTTAGGATTGTGCTTATCTGATGTGTGATTGGTTACATTCAAAACACTATGTTTGTCAAGTGCTTTCTGGTTTCATCACAGTTCTAAGCAAAACATTCAACACCACACAGTTCAAACTCGCCATCAAAACGACAAGAAAATCAATCTCAAACAAAACTATGTCACATTTGTTGAACCACAATCAATTTTATGCAAAGCAATTGCTCTGTTAAACCACATTTGACATATAAAAATGCCACATATGTATGCGTCGTGATGCATCTGAACACTTCAGAGCTGCATATGCAAAACTAAGTCGCATCTGACTGTCCAAAAGCTGCAATCACAAAAACAAACTGCATTTGATAAACTGTGACATATTCATAGTTTCAAACGACGCATTTGCTTGTCAAAATTTAAAACTTCATATTCAAAACCTGAGGTCTTCAACTTGTCAACCATTTGTCAAACACTGTTTCCAAGAAGATTCTATTAGAAACCAAGTTTGGAATTGCTCAAAGTTTCAACCATTAGTTTGCATTCATCACCATAGGTTTTATCCTTCATTTTTTTTTAGTTGCATACATTTGGCATTAGGTCATCCCTAGGTTCACATTTTGCATACTTAGGATTAGGAAAATCTCAGTACGCTTTGTAAAGTCATTGCTTTCAAGACTAGGCTCTTTTGGACTAAGTTTTCAAACCCCTTTTCGGTCATTGTCCTTTTTTTGTGAGATTTTTTCCAACTCAAAAGTCTAGTTAGGAAAACTCACTAGTCATTTAGACCTTGTCACCTTGTCATTTCCAAGAAAGTCCTCTAGTAGTCAAAATTGAAAACAAAGTTTGAGCTTAGAAGTACTTAGATACCCTTGTCTTACATTGCATTATAAGTTTGCACATTGCATATCCTATTCACAAAAATCCAAAAACATTAGTCATTCTAGTCATCATTTTAAATTTAGACTTCGCATAGTGTCATACTTGCATTTAGTTGTCATCTCCATTTTGAGCAATATCATTTTATGGTGGAAAATAAACTTAAAAAAAGAAAGAGACAAATGGAAAACTTCTGACAAGACCCCACATCCACTGTTGACAATCCTACAAATGACCCAAACTAGACCTTTTACGGTCCATTTTCCAATTTAGACAATCAACCTCCAATGACAACGCAATCCTCATCAAACAGCCCATTTGAACAACTCTTGCAAAGAGATGAATATGGTCAAATACTTGAGGAAAACTTAGAGGCAATAGCACAAGACCCAAAGGCCTCTAAATTCATTGAAACAATGGTCCGTCATGACAGAGACAGATTCTTGGCTATACTCTTGAGTGAAGGAGCCAAATTACCTCAAGGACTCGACATTACCATGATACAATTAACACCTCTAGACCCTAATGTCAACAACGCGCATAGTGGTCAACTTCCAAACACTACGGGCAATACTTCCTTTGGCACCAGAACAACAGTACATGCCACTCCCAACGTCACAAACACCTCCAACATTCTAAACACCCCCAACACCATAAATATCATGATAGTAAATGCCACGGGGGCATCCTCAAGTCACAACAATCCCCCCTTGATAGCTCCATCTACTACCGGGAGCACAACTTTGACATATCCGCTCACTATTATTTCACAAAATCCTTCGGGAGGAGGCACAGGATGCATCTTTATCCAAGGACAACAACAAAACGTTAACATGACAACATAGTCAAATGTCATTGCCTCCCAAGGTACAAACACAAACATTCCTCTTAGGCAAAATCAACAATTCGCACAAGGCGGCCATGTAACACAACCCATGACATCATTGACACATCATAACATTCATGGTCATAACATCCCCCAAATAACAACACACATGGCTGGGGGACACATCCCAACCTACTCATCTAACATTCATACTCATCAACATGCACCCAACCATAACTTCCAATACCAACAACATGTCAATCCGCACATGTCATACATATCATAGCAATCCATACTGCCACAATACACCAATATTCATGCACAACAAACAGGAACACATGGTGTACTAGGAAATTCAATGTATGGAAACATAAATGACCCTGTTGTGAATGCCCTGCAAACAAGATTGAGGGATGTAGAGAAAACTATCCAAAACCTATACATTTCAGGCAAGAAATCATAAATATCATATGATCTAAATGTATACCCATTTGACATGAGCTTATACATGCCTCCATTTCCGATAGGATATGTGTCACCCAACTTCACAAAATATAGAGGCAAGACAAACCCCATTGAGCATGTTCACAAATTTGCAACCAATTGTATGGACATCACCTATGAACAAACATACTTGATGAGAATTTTTTCTAAAAGTCTGGCAGGTCAAGCCCTTGAATGGTTTTCAACTCAAAAGGATATCCAGACATGGGATGAGCTTAAACAAAAAATCATAAGAAATTATGTGTACAACATCGACATGGATACCTCTATCACTAGCTTGTGCAATCTCACAAAAGAGGATTCCGGTGAGACATTTATCCCATTCTTCCAAAAATGGAGAAGCCTCGCTAGTCGATGTCACATTGACATCCCCAAAAGAGAAAAAGTCAATATGTTTGTCCAAACACTTCTGGGGCCCCTAAAATTTGCATTGCAAATACATTGTTGCACAAACTTCACAGATTTAGTCGAAAAAGGGGTCTAGATTGAGAAAGCCCTTACAGTAAAGGGAGAACTGAGGTACGGTTCCAAAAACACAAACGTCAATCCACCTACCAACAAAAACAAATATTGGGTTAAAAATAAGCACGTTACAAATGACGGTGTTGTTGATGCCAAGACTGCAAACACCGTGGGTCTTGTACTGGCCCTAAAAGGGGTTCAAGAACAAAGCAAACCAATAGCGACATTGACACCTCCTCCCAATATTTCTTCAAACAATTAGAATGGTCAAAATAATTAGGTACAATACCGTTAGATGAGATAGTTTCCTAGGGGTCGCACATACACTCCTTTGGGTGAACCCATCGAAGAAGTCCTTAGGAAATGCCTCCAACATGGGGTCATCATACTTCAAGAACCAAAACCATATGACCCATGACAATTCAAACCAGCATAGTGGAATGACAATGCATTTTGTGAATACCATCGAGCAAAAGGGCATACAACCTCTAATTGTCGACAATTGAAAAACCTAATATAAGATCTTATCAAAAGTCATACCATCGAAGTAGGTGGATCACAATTCGCCTCCAATTCAGATCATACTATCCATAAGAATCCACTGCAGGACCATGGTTCCCATAATGCTTCCACCTCAGGTCCATAGAATCAAGCCAACTTCACCCAAACCAAGTATGATTATTCTAGTGGACCAATTATAAATAATGTCTAAACTGTCAATGAATACATCAATACCATTACGATCAAGAGAGCACCCCAATGTAATGCTACTACTCGCAGTGGCAAGGTCGCTATAGCTAGTCCACCTCCTGCTAAACAAGCCAAAATCACCATACCGGGCCCATCTGCTATACAGTCACAACCTACCCAATCTACCAAACAGCCAAAACCTATCCCAACCACACAGCAATGGAAACCCAAAAGTCAGTTCAACCTCATTGACTAGCTAGGAAAGACTCCTGCGCAAATCTCTATACTCGAGCTACTTCGTATCTCTCCTGCACACAAAGAGAACCTAGATAAGACCCTGCTAGAGTCGTCGGTCCCCAAGGACATTGATGTCAATCAATTTGAAACCATGGTGGGATATCTCACTATGCCACACCACGTAACCTTCTTGGATCAAGATTACTCATCACCTAAAACCAACCACAATGACACATTACACATAGAAACTTTTGTCCACAAGCATAAAGTTAGATGGGTTTTAGTAGATGGTGGAGCAGGATTGAGCATATCCTCCCTCAAACTAGTTAAAGCTCTAGGGTTCTCTGATGTGTGCGTAGACCCAACAAAAAGTATAGTGATCAAAGCATACAATGATGAGGAACAATCTTCATGTGGTGTTATCTCTCTCCCTATCAAAGTGGGACTGGTCATTGTAGACACAACTTGCTAGGTCCTGGATTTGGAACTACCATATAACATCTTGCTTGGTCGTCCATGGATTCATGCCTTAAAATCCGTTCTGTCTACATACCACCAATGCCTAAAGTTTCCATTCGACGACACAGAAATAACCATATACGGAGACCTCGACCCTTTCCAATATTGTACCAACCTAAGGGGGATCTCTGAAAACCGAGTACCTATTAACTGAGAAGCACCTGGCTCCTCTTCATCCAAGTACATCGACCCATCCACACTCATGTCATCTTCCACATCCATTCCATCCACGTCTTCCGCCACACCACCACCTTCCACTATCCCTAAGGCTGAATCCACTATCAAAATCCAGGACCTTGGCTATGGAGAATTCAAACTACACACAACATACAACATAACAACAATGCCCAGGTCTCCAAAGGTCTATGGTCAGCCATGTTTCAAGATGGAACCTCAAGAAATTTTCAAAGTTCCGCCGAAAACAGTTTTTATCAAGTGGGGAGACATGAGTGATGAAGACCTCGCCGACATCACAGGATGGATCTATAAGGATATTGTCACACTACCCTCATTACGAGTTCATAGATATGG
Organism: Sequoia sempervirens; assembly: GCA_007258455.2. Taxonomy (NCBI): domain Eukaryota; kingdom Viridiplantae; phylum Streptophyta; class Pinopsida; order Cupressales; family Cupressaceae; genus Sequoia; species Sequoia sempervirens. Next base: position 75,745 of record VDFB02034577.1, read on the forward strand.
AAAAGGTTATAACATCATGAAGGCTAAAGGCTATTATGATACTAGTGGCCTAGGAAAAAATAAAACTGGCCAAAGGGAACCCATAGAACCTTTTCAAATTGTAAAGTATCTTGGATTAGGGTTTGAATCAGCCGACAATGATGATCGATGTACCTTTGGACTTTCAAATGAGTGAGTACATGCATCAAATAGTTTCGAGACTACTAGGGAAACCCTCACCGAAACAGACTCACATGAGTGGGAATTTGGCTCAGAACATTCCCTAAGTGATTGTTGTCTTGATGACTTGTTTGTCGAACCAGGGGAACTGACCTCTAAACAACAGTTTTGGCAAACATCCAAAATTGAACAAGCACCAAATAATCAAATTCCCACTACCACTTCCCATGATGTATAACACCCATCATATGAACCTCCTTAGTCCAATCCATCTGAAGTATCAGATGACGTTGATAACCAGGGCTCTAAAACCTTCACTCCATATTTTGACAACGAATATGATACTAGTGAAGGAGAATATTGGATAGAGTTTGATGTAGAGTTGGATGATGATAATCTCATCTACAACATCATTGAATCCGTATGCATTTTGTTCGCATCCTCACCTCAATTTACCAACATTGACGATGGCATCTCCTTAGTTTACCTTGAGCTAGTTGATTGGGACCAACAAGGACCACCAGTTCTGGACACATTTCAGAATGATGAGGCAATTGTTGAATTTATGGGATTACAAGAAGGCATACCCAGTGGGGAACACAAATCAAGATTCACCATTGATTTAGACTACACGACATACTTCGGTGAGACTACTCCATCTTCTAGTCACAAAATCAAAAATAAAAATAAAGTAAAAAATGAAGCGTCTCTAGGCGAAAATCGAAAGGCACCTCTTGACGATAAAATAGTAAAAATAAAGGATGTATTTGTGGGTGAAAACCTCTCAGAGGCACCCAAAGATGGAGGACTAGACTTTCTCCCCGTGCAACAGGAGAAATTGGCTATGCTTATTGAGGACACAATAGAGGATAACATTTCAACTGCAGAAGACCCCAAGATGGTCCTATTTGCTGCATCATTGACTGATGAAGAGAAACCAGAATTCCATAAATTCTTTGCAGAACGGAAAATTAACTTCACATGGTCCTATGCTGACATGCCAGGATTGGACCCAGAACTGGTTCTGCACCATCTGCCACTGTTACCTAATGCTAAACCAGTCACGAAGAAGTTGTGCAAAATGCACCCCCAAGTTGCCCTATTGGTCAAGGCCAAGTTAAAGAAATTGCTAGATGTCGGATTCATACGGTCTATTGACTATGCTGAATGGATTTCTAATCTGGTCTCAGTCACAAAGCCAAATTTGTTGATCCGTGTATGTACATATTTTTGGGACCTAAATAAAGCATGTCCAAAGGATGACTTTCCTTTGCCAAACATTTACATCATAGTGGACCTTACAGCAGGATATGAGATGCTATCCCTCATGGATGGTTTCTCTGGCTATAATCAAATCCACATTGCTCCTGAAGACCAACACAAAACGGCATTCACTTGCCCATGGGGTACATATTGTTGGAACGTCATGCCATTAGGTCTCAAAAATGTAGGTGCCACATATCAAAGGGCTATGACCACAATCTTCCATGACATGATGCACAAAATAATGGAAGATTATGTAGATGACCTATTGGCCAAATTAGCAACCAGGAAAGATCATTTGAAGGTACTCGACACAATTTTCAAAAGACTTGAAGAGTAAAAATTTCGGCTAAACCCTAAGAAATGTGTTTTTGGGGTCACATCGGGTAAACTCTTGGGGTACATAGTTTCCCAAAGAGGCATAGAAGTTGATCTAGCAAAGGTCAAAGCAATTATAGACATGCCTCTGCCCAGAGGAATCAGTGAGCTTAGAACTCTGCAAGGTAGAGTACAATCTATTCGGTGTTTCATAGCCCAATTGGCATATAAGTGTCACCCATTCCAGTATCTGTTACGCAAAGGTGTCCCCTTTGTATGGACAGATAAATGTCAAGAGGCCTTCCAGCAAATCAAAGATTACCTGCTATCAACACCAGTCCTCATGCCTCCTATTCATGGAAAGCCATTGATTTTATACATCTCGACTACTAGTTCAGCACTGGGGGCATTGCTGGCACAAAATGATCATGAAGGAAAAGAAAGAGCAATCTATTACATCAGTCGCACGCTAGTAGGGTATGATTTGAACTACACTAACATTGAATGTGCATGCCTTGCTATTGTCTTTGCATCCCAAAAACTAAGACACTATATGCTCAGTAATCAAACACAACTGATCACCAAGATTGATCCACTAAAGTATCTCTTAAGTCGGGCGGCATTAACAGGCTGGTTGGCCAAATGGGTCTTGATACTAAGCGAGTATGACATACAATATGTCGAGCGTAAGGAAATAAAATGATAGGTAATAGCAGATCAACTGGAAGATGCACCGATTCAAGTCACTCATCCACTAGTAACTAATTTTCCTGATGAGTCCATTTTTTATGTGGCACCGGTGGTACCATGGAAGCTGTATTTTGATGGGTCTCATACTAGTCATGGATCAGGCATTGGAATCTTATTTATTACACCATAGGGGGATTCAATTCCTAACTCATTCTAGATCACCTTCCCTTGTACAAATAGCATTGCTGAATATGAAGCACTAGTCACAGGTCTCAAGTTGGCAAATAAATGGAAAATTTAGATGCTGTTTGTATTCAGGGATTCCCAGCTCGTTATCAACCAAGTGAATGATGACTATGAAACAAAGGATAAGAAGTTACTTCCCTACAAGAGGATGGTGGATAGTTTATTGACATACTTCCAATTGATTTCTTTCGAAAAAATCCCCAGGGCACAGAATAAGGTAGCTAATGCAATGGCTACTATTAGTTCTCTCTTTGACATCCCTAAAAATGTGTCACAATTTGAGTTCTTAGTAGAACAGCTTTTGATACTAGCATATGATATCCTAGAATTAGAAATGGTTTGTGAACTTGTTAGTCCAAACTCTCCTTGGTATCAGGACATTTATGACTACCTAAAATCTCAAACCCTTCCACTGAACCTATCCAATAACCAAAGGAAGTCCTTCATTAGGAAATCGGTGAAGTATGCCATCATCAGTGACACCCTTTACCGCTGTAGTTTTGACGATACCGTCCTTAGATGTCTTGACACTGACGAAGCATGTACAACCTTATGAGAAGTGAATGATAGTATATGCGGGTCTCATTCGAGTGGTCCTACTCTTGCTAAGAAAGTAACGAGACTTGGGTATTATTGGCCGACCATGGAACAGGATGCAATTGAATATGTCAGGACTTGTCACAAATGTCAGATTCATAGTGATTTGGTCCATGCTCCAGCACAAGAACTTCGGCCAATCACTTCTCCTTGGCCCTTCGCTCAATGGGGACTCAACCTCATGGGTAAGATTCATCCAACCTCATCCAACGGCCACAAATTCATTGTTACTGCCACTGAGTATTTCACAAAGTGGATTGAAGCCATCCCATTGACATACATTACCAGCAAGCAAATATCCAAGTTCATCCTTAATTACATCATTTGCCGGTATGGCCTTCCAAAATCCATCATCACTGACAATGGACGTCCATTTAAAAACCAAGACGTAGGTGAGTTATGTGAGTGATTCCATATCCAACACCACTTTTCATCTCCATACTACCCACAAGGAAACGACCAAGTTGAGGCATCAAATAAAACCATTGTCAAGATTCTAAAAAAGACTATCAATGACGCTAGCCACGACTGGCATATACAACTCAACCTTGCTCTGTGGGCTTACTGAACTAGTATTCGTATGCCTACAGGAGCCACTCCATTTTCCCTAGTCTTTGGCACTGAAGCCATTTTGCCCATTGAGGTCAAAATTCCTTCACTACGAGTCTCCCTGAAGGGTTTAACCAATGAAGAGGAGTACCGACAATCACACTCACATGAGCTAGAAATGCTAGAAGAAAGAAGGCAAAATTCACTGAACCATCTCCAAGCATATTAGAACAGCCTCTGTTGCAACTACAATAAAAAGGTTATGGTCAGAAAGTTTGACATTGGCGACCTAGTTCTCATGTAGAACCCCAAGAACCAAGCTAACAGAGAAAAGCCAGGAAAATTTGAACCAAACTAGCTGGGTCCCTATATTATCATATCTTCTTTTGGTTTTGGAGCTTATCAGCTGGCAACTCTAGATGGAGAACAATTGATAGAGCTCATCAACAGTTTACATCTCCGATGATTCTATGCATAGCATCAAAGGATTGAGTTGAAAACCATAAAATGCAAAAAAAAATTGAAAAATGATAAAAAAATCGTCACCTTGATGAAAACCTAGCAAACAAGCATCTTGGTGACACCAAAAAAATCAAAAAAATCATGAAAATAGTAAAGAAAAAAATGATTCCTTCAATAGTGAAAACCTGGTAAATAGGCGCTTTGGACAAGTACCATGGTGAAAGCCCGACAAACAGGCGCCATGCGTAATCAATCATTGCTCTGCCATCTACTGTCATTTTGTCTAACATGGCCTAGGATGAAAGGTATTTTCGTAATTATTACACAAATCACCACCACATCCTACCCTACCTGTCATAGTGGATAAATGATTGACATCAAGTCCTGATGACTGTCCATCTAGTAAATCAATAGCATCCCATCCATATTTCGTACAAATAGCTAAGTCTTGGACCTAACTAGGGGCAAACCGTTTATCATGAAACTATAGTGGATGTCGCACATGATCTTGGCATGGCGAAAAGTCTTTAAAAAAGACAAAAACATTAGGAAAAAGTCCTGAAAAAAGACAAAAACATTGGCAAAAAGTCCTGAAAAAAGACAAAAACATTGTAAAAAGTCCTAAAAAAAAAACATTGGAAAAAAGTCCTGAAAAAAGGAAAAAACATCATAAAAAGTCTTGAAAAAAGACAAAAACATTGGCAAAAGTTCTGAAAAAAGATAAAAACATTGTAAAAGTTCCTGAAAAAGACAAAAACATTGGCAAAAAGTCCTGAAAAAAGGCAAAAACATCGTAAAAAGTCCTAAAAAAAGACAAAAACATCGCAAAAAGTCCTAAAAAAGACAAAAACGTTGGCAAAAAGTACTAAAAAAGACCAAAAACATCACAAAATGTCCTAAAAAAAGTCCTAAAAATCATAAAATGTCCTAAAGAAAACCACAAATAAAACATCAGACTACTTAAAGAATGCAAATGCAGTGTCATCTCTTGTCAAAGTCAGTCATGTCAATCAGTCTTTGTCATTTGTCTGAACTACGTTGTCTCTGCACACTTCCTACATAGGCAAGACTCACATTTGAATCCCCAAGACATTAGGACAGTCCTTTTAGGTTTGTCAAAATAAAATCATGACGCAATCTTTGGTCATCAAGGCAAAGTCATTGGTCATGTCAAACTATGAGGTCTCTAAGTGTATGACGTAGGCAAGGCCATCTATCGATGATCCCTCGAGGCCACACTAGGTCAGTCCATTAGGGTTCATGACACCACACTATCACACATATCAAAAAGTCTTCAAGACAACACAAGTCTTTCCCAAACGAACGAAACTCATCAAGCAAATTCTGGCAATCATTTACCACAACATGACAAAACTCATCATCGCATATTATTATGACAATAGTGACATCTGGTCAACATAAGTCAAACTCGGTCAAAACAAGTCAAATCACTATAACCTGTCAACACTGTCAACCCTTGGTTAATCTTAAGATGTGTCCTTCTGAACGATAACCTCTGTCATCTATGTCTTAGGATGTGTCCTTCCTAGGCATCGTCATCATTTTGAGGGACCCCTTACGACTATTAGGGATCACATCCTCTCGACATCAGCATTATTTAGGATGTGTCCTTCCTGAGTTCACCAATTCCCGACATTTTTCAAGATCATCGAAACTTTAAACATTTGGACATCTTGACATTGTTAAACCAGACATCTTGACATCAGAACAATGGATATCTAGACGCACTTGGAAAACACTTGACAATTGTCTTTTGGTTTTTTATCATGTTATTAGTTTTTCAGTGAGATCCCACTAAGCAGGATTTAGAGAAGCAATGATGTATCATGATGATTGACATGCATGACTACTAGTTTCTCAACAAGGTCCTGATTCGGGTATTTAGAAAAACAATGACATATCATGGTAAGGGCTCTATTTTTTGTATTTCGACAATCATGCCGCTAGTTTCTTAAGGATGTCCTAGAAATAGGATTTAGAGAAGCAACGACATTTCATGATTTGTCCTTGTCTTTTTCTGCTTGTGGTTGACTATGACAAAAAGACTGGGGTAGTCACACTCTTAGTATGAGTCATGATCATCCTTGTCTATGACTATTTGTCTTACGTAATGGTACGACCTTGCACACCTTGATCTATGTCATATCCTGGTGTTTGTTGGCCATTACAACAGTTTTCCCAATGATGATTAAGAGCGATAAATATTAAAGTCCTACAATAAAGTGTTGAAGGATTTGGTCTAGGAATTAACATGCATCTCCGTCAATCTCATGTCTTCTCCTCTTTGGTCTGGTCATCTTCTCTCATCAGTCTTGTCATCTTCTCTCACTCATCTCATATAGGCATTGCATCCATATCATCATCCATATCTTTTGCACTAACATTTCTTTGTCTCTTCATATTCTAGTCTTCTCATCAATTTCGAGAGCACACCCATGTTCTTAGAACCTATCTGTCCTCTCAAGGGGTCATATTGCAACCCTCCTCATCATTCTTCCTCATCTTATTTTGCACTGGGGCATATTTTTGACTTATTTTCTTTGTCACAATGCAACAAGCGACATTATGACAAAGAGGGGCAAAATGTAGACACCTAAAAATGACCTAGGCACGCAAACTTCATTTTACCACTTTTGTCCTAGCATAATTATGACATTTAATTATGTCCTTGGTCCACGATGACTATTAAATAATTCATAATTATTTAATTAATTCATGTCCTTCATGATTATTAAATAAATAAATTTTATTTATTTATTAAATACATCATTAATTGTCTAAGTCCTCCTTTAATTAAATAAATTTCTTAATTTATTTAATTACCTTCTACATTTAATTCTTCCTGATTATTAAATAAATGAATTTCATTTATTTATTTGATATGTCACTAATTGTCACAATTAAATAAATTTATTAATTTATTTAATTATTCAATCTTATATTCCAGTTAAATAATTATTTTTAATTATTTAATTACTAATTTCACTTTTCTCTCATTTTATATAAATGAAAATATTTAAAATGATTTCATTTAATTAACTTTCACTCTTTTTAGTAAATAATCTAAAAAAGATTATTTACTTGTCACACAAAATCATGATTTTGAATTAATTAAATTCAAAAAGATATTATTCTTCCAAAAATCAAGTAATCGGGCAGATTCTTGATTTTCCAAATCGGATCTTCATTCCAAATCTTATCTTCTTGATTTTTCGAATCTCACAAATCAGGCAATCTTATCTTCTTGATTTTTTGAAAATATTTATTTCTTTAATTAATTTATCTCATTTATTCTCCACCATTCATCTGATTATCTGAGATATTATTCTGACCGTTCGATTAAAGATTTTTCCCTAACCCTAATTAGGGATTCTCATATTTAATTTGGACCTCTCATTCTAGGTCTTTCACATAATTCAATCTTGCCCGTCCATTCAAAATGACATTTTCTATAAAATGTCATTTTCTTCTCACTTTTTGATTACACGCTGACATTTTATATTTATGCATAGACACATTACATTTTAGGCATTTGAACACTTAGATTTCATAGTGATTTCAATATTTATTATATTTATTTGGTCAAGTCATGGCATTGTTTAGGCATAGAGATTGGTAATTCTAGTCATAGGCATAGGCATTTAGACATTGCATAAATCCTTCAAAGCTTGGTGTAGGACTTAGGAATTTGCAGATTTTCTCACACGACTTATCCGAGGGCAAAGTATTATCCAGCAAGCAAGAAGGTATTACAAAAGTAAATCATGGAGGTCTCGGCGATCAGGTATAATCGTTCTTTTGTTTACTTCCACTGTGTTTTGCAAGATCTTTGGATTTTTGATGTTATTATCTAGCAAGCTAACAATCTAATTTTCCATTGATACAGTTTCATTCTTTAAGGCTAACTTATTAAAAACAATTTATTTTCTTTGTGTTATAAGTTGTTTCATCATTCTGGTCCATTTTGAGATAGCAAAAATTTGAACTCATGAAAATGCTTTTGAAAGTTGTATTCTTTATGGTTGGTAAAATTCATGAGCTTTCAAAGTTTATCACATCACTTTGATTAGTATGATAGTCAACATGTGGGATTAGGAGGTTGATTTTGAAAGATTTATTCTTTATGGTTGATTTAGGGGCTTAAATACCTTTAGTCAATATCAAGTGTGAAGGAAGGTGTCTCGCAAGTATGATATCTTTTCAATGAAGTCAATATCAAAGCATGATCCACCAATAAATTGTCCTTTAAACATCCAAATATTTGTCCTTTCATTTCAAATCATGTTATTTTTTGGAGTTAATAATAAAAACAATTTTAATATTTTGATCCTCACATGATTGTCTCTTGTGTAGGGAAACAAAGGAAAACAAAGGAGAACAAAGAAGGGGAAAGGAAGATGAAGGAAAGGCAACAAAGGAGGGATTTTTCGTTTGCACAAGGAGCTTGCTAGAAGTGATCTTCGAATAAACTTGGAGGAAATTTGAGCATCAAATTTGAAACTTAAATGTTTTTTTAATGCTTGGAGATTCCATCTTACGCCTTAATTTTTTGTTTTAGGCTAACTCATCTTTTGTTTTGGGCTTTAAAACGAACATTACCGAGGCTTTCAATTTTCATTACGAAAGGGTTAAAATGAACTTTAGGCAACATTGACTAGATTTTGTTTAAGGTTAACAAATTGAACAAGGAAAGTCTCACATCTCATTTTGGTGCTTTAAAACGAATCAAAATCATTGCTTTCTGTATTTAAAATGATCATGTGCAACTTTGTTTTCATGATGACTTACTTAAACTAATATTATTGAAAAGGACGTATGTGCTTCTCTCGCACTTCATAGCGAGCTTGAGAATCAAAAGGCCTTTTTTATAATCTTAGGTTGAGATAAAGTGATCACCTCCACACTTCAATTTGGGTTATAAAATTGAACAAAATATTCTGCAAGTGTGACTAAATTTATTGCATGTGTTCTCCCTTTTTTTCTAAACAAGGGTTGATCGAACTATGAATAAGTTTATTCAATTTTGTCTATCTTAGAGGGCCTTCCTTGGGAAAAAGGTACTCACCCAAGGGAACGAATCAACTAGTAACACTATGAACACGAGAGTATTTCCATTTGGGATATAAATGTGGGTATTTGCAGAAATGCGAATATCACATAGTTGATTCCAATGAGATGGATCTGAAATGGGACTCTCACCATATGGGTCAATCTCCACAAATGGAAAGTCCTTATTAAAACCCATGTTCTAGAATTGCCAAAATCCTTGATCTATTTGTTGGTGCAAGAACGGTTGTTCTGAAGAAGCCCCGCACTTTTACGGTCTTTAGTAGAAATGGAAAACATCCATGGGAGTTTCATGGGTTTTGATGCTTGGCTACCCCATATAAGTGAGTTTTGTTCAGGGGAGCTAGTGGGGTCAAGCATCTAACCATTCGCTAAAGATAAGCATAGCTGGACTTGTCCAAATAGGGACTCAACAAATAATGGCTTTCATATCCATAGGATTGTACTTGTTCTTGGTTACAAAACACTTTGCTTGTTCAAAAACATTTGGAAACAAACATTTAACATGATCCTCAAAATTTCAAATCCTTTAGGAGGAAAATACCATTGACCAAATTCTCGTGTTATTGCTTGCCCTTGGGATTACATCCTTAGATGTTTCTAAACACTTGAATTTACATCTCAATTTTCCCACTAAAGTTAAACAATAGGTAACCCTTGCCTTAATTTCATCAAAGTTTCACATAATATACCTTGTGAAATGAGAAGTTGAGACATTGGACATCCACTTTGAAAACCTAATCAAGAAGTGTTTGGGGTAAAAACAAAGTCATTAAGCAAAGATTAAAGACAATTGGACCCCACACATGTGTCTCCAATGATTTCAAGCAAAATCAAGATCAAGAAATGAAAGGTGAAAGCCCTTAGTCTGAAAACCCATCAAAAGTGTCTTTCAATGCTATATGAATTTAGACAAAGACTAATTTTTTACTTTTACAAGAAGGCTTCAAGAAACAATCCCAGTTTATATTCATTTTATTGCTTCCAAAACCCAAATCTTTTTAGAGATTTTGAACATCTTTTTTAGAGAAAAGCTTGTTCTTCAATACCGAGGTCTAAGTAAACAAGTGTCTTTTTAGGTACATCCTAGGATCAAAATCAAAACTTGATCAATCCTTGAACATCAAAAAACCAAAATCATCTCATCAACAACTCTTCAAAAATATTGAAAAAATCCTTTATATTAAACTTTGGGAAAAGAATTTGAAATCAATCCAAAATCACCTTGTTTGATTGAACGTGTGTTGATGCATCCTTCTACACATATTTGATTAAATTATCAAACTTGGGAACAAATTCATCCCTTGATAACATCCAACATCTTGGGATTTAGGAGTTCATTATCAAAATCATCTTGTTTGGATAGGAGTGTTTAGATAAATCCTTCTTCTCACACCTAGACAAATTATCATCTTGTGAACAATTTAACTCTAGGACAACATCCAATCACTTAGAGTTTATGAGTCCACCAAAATCCAAATCCAAAAAAAATCAATCATGTATCAAGTCCTAAAGTTTAAAATTTCCCTTCAAGATTCTCGCAAGAGTTCCACTCATCCATCAAACATCCATATTACATTCATATCATTATCACCCTTTGATCATTAAATTACCCTAAAATTTTTATTTTATACCTAAAGTTAGATCAATCCAAAATAATTAAAGAATTCACCTTCTGTATTCTTGAAGGTTGATCCCTATTTTATGGTGCAAACTAGATCGCAACACAAGAGGAACATGGAAGCCAACAAAGAAACATCTACTACAAGTGACTTAAGTCAAACCACTCCTAAAATGAATCCCATTGGGTTTGGAAATCTCATAGTTAACCTTCCGACATCATCGCAAAACCCACAAGAAGCCCAAGGAGAAGACCTCACCTTCAGGATGTCTCATGACGAAATAACTATAATGCTTCAAAATCTAGAAAACCATAAGATCGTCAATATCATGATGAGGCTTAACCCTTCTTTATACATGCTTAAACTAGCAAAGAAAAGGGACAATTGCCTTCAGATTTTGACAGGAGCACCATAGCGAAGACATCTTTTCCTCCAATCTCATCCACCATTCCCATCTCATCCACACTTGCATCCCAAAATATCACTCAAAAAATTCCACAAATCATGACATCTTTTTCTCCAACCCAACCTAACATTAATAAGGGAAATGCATTTATGAATCCTATTCAAGCACACCCCCTTGTTAATAATAAAAACTTGGATGCAAAAACCACCTTGGAACACAACATACACAAAAACCCATTACATAAGAATGTTCCTGCCACTTTCCATCATGATCCATCATCAACATTTTTTTGTGCAACACCTCAAACTCCTCTCCTCACAAATTCGCTACAGAAACAAAACTTGGATCCCAACAAGTGCAAAAACAAAAAATTATACAACTAGCTACTCAAGTTGTGCAAGCTTCCCAAGGCGCACAATCTGCATTATAGGCACAATAGGCCACGAAAGCCCAAGCTTTATTGCAACAAAAACAACAACAAGCCACCCAAGCTACTCAAGCATTTCAAGCATTACAAGCACAAAAGGCTGCTCAAGCACAAATTCTATTACAACAACAAGTGGCACAAGTAGAAGCCCAAGCACAAGCAGCACAAGCACGAGCTCAAGCTCAGGAAAATGCCCAATATCAAGCACAACAAGCACAAACACATGCAAAACTTCTTGCACAAAAAATATGCACACAAATGCAAGCATATTAGCAAGAAATTAAGCAATATCCAGAGCAACAAGAAGCAACTGAATTGGCAGCCCAACAACAAGCATTGTTAGAACAACAAGCACAACAAGAAGCAAAATCCTTAGCGCAGCAACAACAAGATCAACAACAAGTATTGTTCATACAACAACAGGTGGAAGCCTACCTAGCTCGGCAAAACATACACATACCATTGAACAACACATCAAACAACCCACCAATCCAACCCACAATCAAAACACCCCAAAACACTTTCATCCCACCCCTTGATCCGAAAAATGATGTTACAACACAAAGCAGGTTGCTCTTACAACAAGGGCTCGATCTTCAATCAGGGCTAGCCTCAAAGACACCAAGCAACTTATGTCCCTACGCATTTGACAAGAGCCTAGTGATGAAACCATTCCCTAAGGGATTCGAGCAAGTTTGAAAAATATCGTGGGATGAGAAACCCTGAAGATCACATCAGGGAATTCTAGGTTCATTGCATGGAAGTCACATACAATGATACTTATCTAATGCAACTATTTCCTAGGATTTTGGCTAGCCATGCTATGGAATGGTTCTCTCGTCTACCTTAAGGCATTAGAACATTTCAAGAAATTATAGATGCATTCATTAAGAACTACGCATGCAACATTGCAATGGATGTTAGTCTACAAGAACTCTCAGCTCTAAAATAAGGAAAGGGTGAATCTTTTGCTTCATTCCTACAACAATGGTGATCCAAGGCCAATCGAAACACGTGGACCATTCCTGAGGAACAACAAGTTTGCACCATCATAGCCAACCTTGATGGCCTCTTGGAATTTCATCTCAAGGTTCAAGGAATCACCACATATGACCAAATGATCCCCAAGGCACTTAGCATTAAACGAGCCCTCATGACTCAACTAGTGGGATCAATTTCATACCCCAAACAACAAAACAACCGCCCATCTTCCAACTACAATGATAAACCTTGCACATGGGAAAGTAACAAAAACATTACTAATGGCGTTGTCATCGATGCCAAGGTGTTCATTAGTGTCCCTTGCCAAAATACACCCACACCACAAATCCAAATACAACACCAAAACAATCATCAGATAATACAACAACCAAACTACAATCTGAAAATCAATAATCTCAATGATCAAACGGGACCACCTCAATGGAACAAGAATTATCCCAAATGAAAGTACACTACTTTGGGGGAACCATTAGAAGTCATCATGAAAAATATGATATATGAAAGGCTCATCAAGGACCCTACCTTTGAAAATTACCAAGAACCAAATGTGAAACCTCCTTGGTATAATGAGAATAAACTTTGTGAATTCCATAAAATCAAAGGACATACCATGAACACTTGTATGAGATTAAAAAACATAGTTCAATATCTCATCGATCAAAGAATTATAAATGTGGAACAACCAACAAGAAACCAAGATATTAAGATATACATGAATCTGATGTTGAATCATGGCAATAAATGGAATAATAACAACACCGATAAAGGGAAATGCACCCACGCAAACATGAACCATGTGTATGAAATTGTTGTTACCTCCCTAGATGAATACTACATAGTCATCACCATCATAGGTGCCCATGCTGATTGTGGAGTCACCAGAAGAGGCGGCAAAGTCACCATCGGGGGATCATCCCAACAAAACAAAGTCACTAAATCTAGATCAATCCCTAATGGCTACAATGTCGTAGATCAACTCAAGAGAACACTAGAAAAAATCTACTTCATGGAGTTGCTAAAAATCTCATCTGCCCATAAGAAGATCCTTGAGAAAGTGTTGGCTTTGTCCATTGTCCCCATAGATCTTGATGCAGAACAATTCCAAGCTATGGTCAGGAATATCATTATGCCAAAACTCCTCACATTCTCTGACCAGGATATCCCCGCTCAACCATCTCAAAACCGTGTACTTCACTTAGAAGTCATAGTACATAAGAGAAAAGTTAAAAGGGTCTTGGTGGATGGAGGTGCGGATTTGAATATATGTTCTCTCAACCTCATCAAACAATTAAAAATCCTAGAGGATTTTGTTGACAAAGGAAAGGGTATCACAATAAGAGCACATGACGATCAAGATAGAGTGTCCTAAGGCACAATCAAACTTCCTATTCAAGTAGAGCCAACTCACATGGAAACCACTTGTCAGGTCCTGGATCTTGACTTACCATATAACATCATTATGGGATGTCCATGGATTCATACAATGAAGGCAAAAGTGTCAACTTTCCATCAATGTGTGAAATTCACAAATGAGGGACAAGAAGTTACCATCCACAAAGATCCAGAACCCTTCTCCTATTGCAAAAGTCTTGAAGCAAAGTACTATAAAATCCCCCAAGTACCAAACAATGATGAGGGCCCATCTACACCATACATCAATCCCGCCACTCTCGCATCCACTTCTGTGACAGAGACACCCACCACTCCCGCCATTCCCACCATTTCTAACATTAAGGTCATCATCCAAGATAACGGTTGTGGAAACTACATGATCCCTAAAAATTATTTTATGGTAGGAGAGTTACCACAATCTGCTAGATCATGGGGACATACGCAAATAAATGAAGCCTCCACATCCCAAATGACTCCTAAAGATTATCCCAACTTTACAAGGTTGGGGGATCTTGGCCAAGAATTTATTGAGGAAGATCCATCTCATATGCTATACCAAGATGAACGACCAACAGCTGAATTACCAATGGATGACAGAAGCAAAGGTCTGCAAATGATGCTTGCAATGGGCTATGACAGAAGTCAAAGACTTGGGAGAAACGAAAAGGGGCTTATAATACCTATCATGCCAGAGATGCGAGCGATAACAAATCTTGGCCTTGGATTTACCCCTTTGAGTATAACCATATGCGTCTGACGTCCTCTAGTTAGAAGGGTTAATAATCCTCCTTAGCCAACCACAATAGAACTACGCTTACCAGTATCTACAGGTAGGGTCATAGATAACTTTACATTTGACATAACTGACATCTATAGTAGTAGTGATGATGAGGATCCCATGATCAACTTACCTAGGATATTTGATGATACCACTCTTTGCATGATTAGTACCCTATCTTTTGAATCAGACCACCAAAATTATGATATCCACCTAGTATATCCCCAACTCATTGACTATGACCAACAAGGAGCACCAGTTCTTGATACATTAAAAAATGATGAGGCACTCTAAAAATTCATGGGACTACAAGATAACATTCCATGTGGGGATCACAAAGTAGGGTTCCTAGTTGAGCTAGATACACATGCCTATTATAGGGAAACGATTGAATCTCTCTATCGCAAAAGTGAAAAATTAAGATTAATATCTAAGTCCCTGAGGGAAAACCACACTATGGCACTCTGACCAAAAAAAAGTAAAAAGGACGCATCCAATGGTGAAAACCTCTCTGAGGTGCCTAAGGATGGGGGATTCAATTTTCCTTTTGGAGCTATTCATCAGGAAAAAACAATAGTCCTGGCAGAAAAATGCAATCTTGTCAATCTAGGAATAGAGGAAGCCCCACATATCACATTCTATGTGGAATCATTACTATCAGAGGAACAAGAGCTGCTACCAGCATTCCTAAGAGAAAGACAAATAAACTTCTCATGGATCTATGCTGACATGCCAAGACTTGATCTAGAGACTGTGGTTCACCATTTAGCAGTATATCTAGAAGCAAATCCTGTCAGACAAAAGCTTCAAATAATGCACCCTCAAATCACCCTGCTAGTAAAAATGGAGCTAAAAAAGCTATTAGATGCAGGATTCATTTGATGAATAGATTATCTAGAATGGGTATCAAACTTGGTACCTATTTCAAAACTCGATGGGAACATCAGAATTTGCACAGACTTCAGAGATTTGAATAAAGCATGTACAAAAAATGGCTTCCCGCTTCCAAACATTGATATGATTGTGGATATGATAGCTAGACATGAAATGTTGTCACTAATGGATGGATTCTCAGGGTACAATCAAATCATGATAGCTAGAGAGGACCAAAATAAAACTGCTTTCACTTGTCCATGAGGGACCTATTGCTAGAATATGATGCCATTTGGCTTAAAGAATGCAGGAGCAACATATCAAAGGGCCATGACATTGATCTTCCATGACATGATCCATAAGATGGTCGAAGACTATGTTGATGATATCCTAGCCAAGTCAAGAAAGAGAAAATATCACATAGCAACCCTCAATGCCATCTTTGATAGGCTAGAGGAGTACAAGTTCAGATTAAACCGTAATAAGTGTGTCTTCAGGGTACAATCAGGAAAATTGCTAGGATATATAGTATCAATGAGAGGTATCGAGGTAGATCCAGCAAAGGTAAAAGAAATGCTCAAGATGGAGGCACCAAAAACATTAAAGAAATTGAGAGGTTTCCAAGGAAGGCTCCAATCCATTAAAAGATTCACTGCACAGTTGGCAGAAAAATAGAACCCATACTCTCACCTACTCCACAAGGGAGTAGCCTACAAATGGGATAGCAAGTGTGAAGATGCATTCAAAAAAATCAAAGAATATCTACTGACACCACCACTTGTAGTGCCACCAATCCCAAGAAAACCAATGATTCTTTATATATTAGCAACCCCTCGAAGCTCTCCTAGCTTAGCATGATGAAAATGGAACATAAAGGGCCATTTATTACATCAATAGAACAATGGTTGGCCATGAGCTAAACTATTAATTCATCAAGAAATCATGCCTAGTAGTACTGTTTGCATCTCATTAATTCAAACATTACATGTTGGAACACAAAATAAAGCTCATCACCAAAATCGACCCTGTCAAATACTTATTGTCAAAAGCAATGCTCACTAGAAGAATGTCCAAGTGGGTGATGATACTGTCAGAATATGACATCAAATATGTAGAGAGGAAATCAATCAAAGGCTAAGTCATCACAAATTAGCTTGCAGAAGCACTAGTTTATTTAGAGAATCTTCTCGTCTCAGAGTTTCTAGATGAATCTATTTTTAATCTCAACATAGTTGACCACTAGAAATTGTACTTTGATGGCTCATAGAGACAACATGGATCACAAGCTGGAATTTTCTTTATCACCCCGCAATGGGATTGCATACCAAGGTCCTACAAACTAGCATTTCCTTACACCAATAACATTGCAGAATACGAGGCTTTAACCATAGGTCTTAGAATAGTAGTGCAGTGGAATATTATAGCTCTCAAAGTATACAAAGACTCCCAATTGATAATAAATCAAGTGAATGATGAATAGCAGACCAAGGATGACAAGCTCACTCCATACAGGAAATTGGTGAAGGCTCTCAAAGAATCCTCCATCAAAATTACATTTGAGTAGATTCCTAGAGCCAACAATAGAGTAGTAGATGCCATGACAACAATTGGGTCCCTACTGGACATCCTCAACAATGATCCAAAATATGAATTCCTGATAGAGCAACTTCTTGTGCCCACATTCAAGGTACTAGAATCAGAATTCATGTGCAAAATTGTTGGTCTCAGTGATCCTTGGTACCACGACATTTATACATATCTTTGAATAAGTCATACCTACCGACTTACCTTCAAACCTAAAATGAACCTTTGTAAAAAAGGCATCTAGATTCGTCATCCTATGAGATACCCTATATTGTAGGAGCATAGAAGGAATCCTATTACGTTGCTTAAACACTAAGGAGACACTGACCGCTCTAACTAAAGTACATAATGGTATCTATGGTTCACACTCAAGTGGAATGACCATAGCTAAGGAATTGCTAAGGATGGGGTATTATTGGCCCATAATGGAACGAGAAACACATGACTATGGCAAAAGGTGTCTACAATGTCAACAGCATGGGGACCTCATCCATGCTCCAACTCAAGAGTGTCATCCTATCATCACACCATGGCCCTTTTCGCAATGGGGACTTGATCTCATAGGAAAAAGCATGCCCACTTCATCTAATAGCCAAAAATTCATCATAAGCACAACAAAGTACTTTAATAAGTTGGTGGAAGCCATACCCATGATGTATATAACTAGGAAGCAGATTTCATAGTTCATCCTGAACTATCTCATTTTCTGCTATGGTGTTCCACAAGCCATTATCTCAGATAATGGGACACCATTCAAGAATTAGGAGTTTTGTGACTTATGCAAAAAATTGAAAATCCAACATCGCTTCTCCACCCCATACTATCCCCAAGGCAATGGCCAAGTAGAATCTACAAACAAAACCATTCTAAAAATCCTCAAGGAAATAGTCAATGACGCAGGTCGTGATTGGCATTTACAGCTTAATCCCACCCTCTGGGCCTATTGAACTAGTATCTGAACACCCATCGGCACTAGCCCTTTCTCCCTAGTCTATAAATCAGAAGCATTACTCCCCATTGAGATTGAGCTCCCATCACTTAGGATATCACTACAAAACCTCATCATAGATGAAGAGTACTAAGTATCAAGATTGAATGAGCTGGAGTTGCTAGATGAGCAACATATAGATGCTTTAAATAACTTACAAGTTTATCAAAATAGACTCAAAAGGAGCTATAATAAAAAAATCAAAAGTAGGACTTTCCAAGTCAGAGAACTAGTATTAAAGGAGAATCAAAAGAATGTCCCAATCCCAAGCAGCAAAGGAAAATTTGAACCCAATTGGTTGGTACCATTCGTTATCACAGCAAGTTATAAGTCAGAGGCATATCAGTTATCAACACCCAAATGGGAACCTCTGCAAGAGCCCATGAATAGCTCTCATCTCAAAAAGTTTTATGCCTAAATCTTTCAAGGTATAGAACCAAAAAATCCAAAAAAAATAGAAAATGTCCTTAAAAAATGGTTACTTTGGCAAAAACCTAGAAAATAGGCATTTTGGTGACAACAAAAAAAAATGAAAAAAGAAAAAAATCAGAAAAAGGATCAAAAATAGTAAAGAGAAAAAAATTGTCCTCTAGTGAAAACCACTTTAGTGGCACTTTGGAAAAGTACCTTGGTGAAAACCTGACAAATAGGCACCTTGCATAAATAAGCACTTTCCATCCACCAGGATCTTTACGGCTTGTTCTACATCATCCATCCATTACACTTCCATCATCCATCGCATTCGGGTCTCCATCCAGCACTCATCCACCTACATCTACATCATAGCTTGGTCTGGTGTTCGCATCATGATTTCTCCTAGTACTACTTGACTCATCCTTAAGGTCAGTTTGTCCTACCTTTATCAAAGTAGTCTATTGCATCATGCTGGGGGCATGTTATTATCGGATTGGATTCATGTATGTTCTTAAAATCCTCAACATCATAAAATCCAAAAAAAACATCAAAACATATCAAACTCACCAAAACAGGTCAAAATTTGGTTAAAAAGCCAGAAATCAGAGTCATCTTGTCGAACTATGAGTCTCTAAGCCTTGAACGTAGGAAAGGTTGATCTTTGATCATCCCCCAAGACACTTAGGTCAGTCCTTTAGGAGTCTGTCATAATAAACTGACATTTCATCATGTAGATCTTCATTTGTAAATCATTCTAGCCCTTAGTCAAACTGTGTGGTCTCTGCATGTATAACATAGGCATGGCTAATCTGTTGATGAGCCCCCGAGGCCTTTAGGATAGGTCTTTAGGTTAGTCTCTTGGTCAAAATCTTGAAAAACCCCAAAACATTGGAAAATCAAAAATCAAAACATTTGAAAATCTCAAAAAATACCAAAAATAGCCTCAAAACATTGCAAAATGTCAAAAACATCCAAATATTTGAAAAAATCCATCCATCTCATCTCACTTGCACCTGCAACAAACACCACTCATAATAAAATGATCTTCATCCTCAACCTTTGGTGAAATAGTTAGAAACAAGTCTAGCAGGTTAAAAGTGAAAACTCAAAAATGTCAAGTCTCAAGTCTAAGACAGTACGTAAAGAAGTTGGTCAACTCTTTGTGTCAATAGTCCATCATCCAATCATTTCCATATTAATCATCTGATAACATCATGTCCTAGGATGAATCCTTCCTACAAGGGGCATTATTTATCAGAAAGAGCACTTTGGATAAACAAAATGACATGCCACCATCCACTAACATGTCCTAGGATGTATCCTTCCTACATTAGGCATTATCTTTTGCTAATAGTTTCAGTTCTTATCCTTAAAAACACATTCCCTTTTGGTTAGCGGTATTGAAGAACATCAGCTTGTTCGTGTGCTTTATCTTTGTCTTTTGACTTATCTTATTGTGCTCAGTCCAAGGACCTCTCGATGATAACCGAACAAAGGATTTAAAGAGATAGGAATGGGGCAATGATCATTATCCTTTTATTTGTTGTGCTTGTTGGAAATTCTTGTAAAATAACCTTGGTGAATACTTGCTCTATTAGATATGCATAGAGGATGTTTTGGACAGCTTGTTGACTATTGCATTGATTGGTTATACCTTTCCGTGTTTTGGTCTGAGATGTTTGAAACTTCTAAAGTGCATCCTATCAAGGTTTTCGTATGTCAAGTGTGAACAAGAATACTCCTATCTATTTTTCGATTCAAAGTCCATCACACTAAGTACAATGCCATCCTAGTCCTTTATACCTTGATGCATCGTGCTTATGTGTGTTATCAAACATAAGGTAAGTGACCCTTTTAAAATCCCAATCCTTGATAAGAAAATCATCCATTTCTCATCATCTCTCATAAAGTTGTCTTGTTGGATCCTCTTTTCATCATCTAATTTCTTCTTTTTTGCACTAACATCACATCATGAATAGTTAATCATCATCACCAATGCATCCATCCTACATCCACAAACCATCAGTATTATGCATACCATCTCACATACATAATCATCATCATAATATAGATATGTTAGTCTAATCATCTCATAAAATCATACATTTGCATAATCATAGCATATCACATCATTCATCTCATCCATCTCACATCATATCATCATTTAAGTTGTTTAAGATGATATAGATTTGTTATTCTAAGCATCTTAAAACCATCTCATTTGCATCATCATCCATAACCATCCATTTTGAACCTCTTTATCACGAGATCGACCCTCAAATGGAATCTTCTCACTCGATCTCTTGAGGGGGCAATGTATTAGTGTACTTCTTTTCACTGGGGCATCCAAAAATAAAAATAAAAATTGAATTTTTATCGCAGAAAGTTTATTCTTTCAACCAGCACAACAAGTACATTGCTTCAAAGAGGGAAAAATTGTAGACACACAAAATATGCATACACTTCAATCCACTAATAACCTTCATTTAATCAAATCTAACATTTCATCCTTCAAAAATAAATATACTTCATCATTACCCCATTTAAATAAATCAATAAAATCCTAATATTTCATCTTTTAATAATTTCCTAGATTCATATTCCTCAAATTAATTAACCTTTATCTTGCATCGTCCTTTAATTAAATAAACCAAAATTTATTTAATTAAATCTCAAAAGTCATATTTCTCCCTCTTGATTTAAATAAATCAAAATATTCAAGTCAAATGGGTCAAAGCATCTTAAACATCATCTAAGCTAATCTAATCCTAATTAACCTAACCTAACCACCCATCACATCCTCTAGCTTTTCCCACTTGCACCAATAAATCATTTTAATTCATTTACAAATTTCTCATTTTCCCTAAACAAAGCATCTTTTTTAGAATATTCTCCAAGTTTGAATATGAAGACAAGTTGACTTGTCCCTTCCAACATAGCAATAACTTCTCTCTTACATGTCCCCCACTCAACATTTAACTCTCAATTTCAAATTTGAATCTCCCCCTCTTTGGCACATTGGCCAAAACTTGCACATTCCTCAACCTATCATAATGTGACAAGTGGATTCATCTCATTGGTCAAATCATTATCCCACATTGCTCTATTTTGAGATCTCTTCCAATTTGAAAATCTATAAATGAAAGCTTCATCCTTCATCAAATAATCTACACTCTCATGCAAAGTTACTCTCTTAAATTGAGAACTAATTTTTCCCATCACCATTACATTGCATCAGTTGAGTTTTAGCAAGGATTGGGAAAGGGCCATTGGCACATTTGACAGCAATCCAATCTGGAATAGGTACTTGTCTTGCTTCTATATGTCTCTTTGATCTTCTTTGTTATTTGTTTACAACTTTGGAGCATGACATTGTTATTTCATAGAAGCATTTGATGAATTTGCATACGAATAACCCATTACTTAATGTGCATATGAGGTTTAAGTGTTTGCATAGTTTAGGTGCTTCATATTGGTACTAGAAGGAGGGAAAAATTTGAAATTCATTTTTTAGTTGGTGGCCCATTTTGCTTTCTCAGAAAAAAAAATTGATTTATTGAAATGCCTTGTTAAGTGGTCAGTCATTCCATATATATTTAACATGAATAGATGTTGAAGCATTTAGCGACACTCTTTATTATATTTTTGTTAACTAATCTGCATCTTTTAAGAAGTACGTTGTTTCTACTTTCCATGCTTTTTCTACATTCTTTTGTTAATAGATATTGCATACCATATCCATTGAATTCGCCATCTACTCTTGCAAGTTGAGAATTTCATATTATTGTCTTTGTTTGCTATTGTATTTTACCTTTCCACAGGTGGAACAAATAAGAAAGACATGTTTATTTTCTCTAGATTTAGATTCCATTATTTACCATTTACACACCAAAGTTTGTGCACAATAATTGGACATCTTTTTTTACACTTGCACATGTGAAGCTTCTAACAGGAAGAGACAAGCAATTATAAGTAGATCTTGAATGCAATAAATTAGTGAAATGTGTATTGTAGTAGGCCAGCCTCAGCTCAACAGGAAAAAAAGATTGTGTGAATCTTAAGGTCAACACATTTATTAGTGTGTTTTTTATCTCAGATCAGGTCATCAAGATCATGGCATGTAGGTACAGATATAATAACTGTTGTCCATCACTTATTCTTTGCTATCAATTTTAATGTGTGCTAACTATTCACAACCTACTTTATCTGCAATGTTTAGTCTTTTCCCCACCACAACGATTCAAGGATAGAATGTAATATGTAGGTGTTGGATATAGCCTCTACAAAATCAACACAATTCTGACTTCCTTATGTCATGGGTTGAATCACCATCTCTCTTACAATGGATAATACAATGTCCACTCAAAATGGATTTCCCAAAATTGTCTTTTACAAGCATTTGACTCCAAGAATATGCTCCTTGATCCTGCCTCTTTGTATCCATATCAACATTGTTGACAGGTCTAGCAATGTTGTCACTTACATCCATTTATTTTTCGGGACTCTCAGAATCAGTATAGAAATCTATTCTAAAATCCCCAAAACCAATGTCATCTGCAATAGACAATGATAGAGACTGTTGTGTATTGTCTTTCTCTATATTTTTTTTAAAGAATCTTTTACCACTAAATCAATATCAAGCAGAACAAATAGCTGACTTTGGTTGTGCTGTTGTAATTCTCTTTATAATTACACTTGTATTATGTGGTACCAAGATGTTGTCATCAATATATTCTTGACCGGTTTCCGCATTGGTAGTGAGAAGATTGAAATCTTTGCAAGTAGTTAACTTCTTGTGATTTGCAATTTTTTGCTTTAGATTGCATATAGATATTTGTTAATGGTTGTTGTTTGTTGGTATCCTATACATGATGCTATTCAGTTCTCAAAAATGACTCTGAATTCCTTTGTATAGTGGTATCATGCTATTTGTGGCTTTGCACTATAGCAGTTTGGGGATGTTCTTCATAGCTATCAGTTATTCGATTACCAAATCTTGTACCGAACCTAGTTTGTTTCCAATGGAACTGACTGGCTTATCAACGCTACTAAGATGAAGTAGATTTGTATTAGTTTTTCCTTTTTCCTTCTTTTTTCTCCTTTTATTTTCCTTTGTTTCCCTAAACAAGAGACAATCATGTGAGGATGAAAATATTAAAATTGTTTTTATTATTAACTCCAAACAATAACATGATTTCAAATGAAAGGACAAAGATTTGGACGCTTAAAGGATGATTTATAAGTGGATCATTCTTTGATATTGAATTCATTGAAAAGATATCATACTTGTGAGACACCTTCCTTCACACTTGATATTGACTAAAGGTATTTAAGCCCCTAAATCAACCATAAAGAATAAATCTTTCGAAAGCACCCTCCTAATCCCACATGTTGACTATCATACTAATCAAAGTGATGTGATAAACTTTGAAATCTCGTGAATTTTACCAACCATAAAGAATACACCTTTCAAAAGCATTGTCATGAGTTCAAATGTTTTCTATCTCAAAATGGACCATAATGATGAAACAACTTATAACACAAAGCAAATAAATTGTTTTTAATAAGTCAACCTTAAAGAATGAACCCTTCAAAAGCATTGTCATAAGTTCAAATTTTTGCTATCTCAAAATGGACCATAATGATGAAACAACTTATAACACTATTTTGAAAATAAATTGCATCAACAAGTCAACCCCCAAATGAATAAATCTTTCAAACCTCCTTTTGGCACCCTTCAATTCCCTCCAACTTTTAAATTATCGAATTTTCAAATTTCAAGCATTAAATTTGCAACAAAAAAACAATATTTGGATAAAACCTAGTGCCTTTTTGAAATCCGCAAGCCATAAAGATAATTCCACCTTGCGTGCTCAGAAAAGAGTGTATTGTCACGTAAGTTCCTTCTCTTAACATGGTATGGGCATGCTTTATGCATTAATGATCTGATAATTCAAACAAATGCATTTGGTAAGTGTAAATTCATGTTGACCCATTGCATTCCTTCCCACATTTCTCCCAAAGCGACAAGGATGAGCAGATCATAAAGAACACCATTTTCATCAAAAGCTTGTCCCTAGCCAAACAGATACTCATCGTGCAAAGATGGATTCCAATGAGGATTAATATGACCTAGAAACTAGAGTGCCTATTTCTCCGCATCAATCTAAAAAAAAAATTGCAGATTATACTTCCTATTAGTAGCATCGACAGGCTAGTCATGGCCATTGGCAACAAACTAGGTCTAGTACAAGATTTGGTAATCAAATAACTAATAGCTATGAAGAACATCCACAAACTACTATAGTGTAGGGCCAAAAACAACATGATACCACTATACCAAGGAATTCAGAGTCATCTTTGAGACCTGACCAACATCATAGATAGGATACCAGCAAACAACAACCATTAACAAATATCTATATGTGATCTTAAGCAAAAAATTGCAAATCATAAGAAGTTAACTACTTGCAAAGATTTCTATCTTCTCACTACCAATGCGGAAACTGGTCAAGAATATATTGTTAACAACATATTGGTACCATAGAATACAAGGGTAATTATAAAGCGAATTATAGTAGCATGACCAAAGTCAACTATTTGTTCTGCCTGATATTGAATCAATGGTAAAAGTTTCTTTTAAAAAAATACAGAGAAAGACAATACACAATAGTCTCTATCATTGTCTATTGTTGACGACATTGGTTTTGGGGATTTTGGAATAGATTTCTATGCTGATTTTGAGAGTCCTGAAAAATACATGGATGTAAGTGACAACATTGCTAGACTAGTTAATGGTGCAGATATGGATACAAAGAGGTAGGATCAAGGACCATATTCTGGGATTCAAATGCTTGTAAAAGACAATTTTGAGAAATCCATTTTGAGTGGACATTGTATCAGCCATTGTAAGAGAGATGGTGATTCAGCCCATGACATCAAGAAGTAAGAATTGTGTTGATTTTGTAGAAGCTATATCCAATGCCTACATATTACATTCTATCCTTGAAGTGTTGTGGTGGGGAAAAGACTCAATGTATTAAAAAAAGACTAAACATTATAGATAAAGTAGGTTGTGAATGGTTAGCACACACTAAAATTGACAATAAGGAAGAAGTGATAGACAACAGTTATTATATTCGTACATACATGCCATGATCTTGACGACATGATCTGAGATCAACAACACGCTAATAAATGTATTGACCTTAAGATTCACACAATCTTCTTCACCTATTGAGCCGAGTTCGGCCTACTGCAATACACATTTCACTAATTTATTGCATTCAAGATCTACTTATAATTGCTTGTCTCTTCCTGTTAGAAGCTTCACATGTGCAAGTGTTAACAAAGATGTCCAATTATTGTGCCCAAAATTTGGTGTGTAAATGGTAAATAATGGAATCTAAATCTAGAGAAAATAAACACATTTTTCTTATTTGTTCCACATGTGGAAAGGTAAAATCCAACAACAAACAAAGACAACAATATAAAATGCTCAACTTGCAAGAGTAGATGAAAAATTCAATGAATATGGTACACAATATCTATTAACAAAAGAACATAGAAAAAGCATGGAAAACATAAACAACATACTTCTTAAAAGATGCAGATTAGTTAACACAAAGATGATAAAGATTGTCGCTAAATGCTTCAACATCTATTCATGTTAAATATATATAGAATGACCGACCACTTAACAAGGCATTTCAGTAAATCAATTTTTTTTTCTAAGAAAGTAAAATGGGCCACCAAGTAAAAAAATAAATGCAAATTCTTCCCTCCTTCTAGCACCAATCTGAAGCACCTAAAATCTACAAACACTTAAACCTCATATGCACATTAAGTAATGGGTTAGTCATATGAAAATTCATCAATGCTTCTATGAAATAACAATGTCATGCTCCAAAGATGTAAAAACATAACAAAGAAGATCAAAGATACATATAGAATCAAGACAAGTGCCTATTCCATATTTGATTGGTGTCAAATGTTCCAATGACCCTTTGCCAATCCTTGCTAAAACTCAAATGATACAATGTAATGGTGATGGGAAAAATTAGTTCTGAATTTAAAAGAGTAACTTTGCATGAGAGTGTAGATTAGACCAATGAGATGAAGCCACTTGTCACATTATGATAGGTTGAGGAATGTGCAAGTTTTGGCCAATGTTCCAAAGAGGGGGAGATTCAAATTTGAAATTGAGAGTTAAATGTTGAGTGGGGGACATATAAGAGAGAAGTTATTGCTATGTTGGAAGGGACAAGTCAACTTGTCTTCATATTCAAACTTCGAGAATATTCTCAAAAAGATGTTTTTTTGAGGGAAGATGAGAAATTTATAAATGAATTAAAATTATTTATTGGTGCAAGTGGGAAAAGCTAGACGATGTGATGGGTGGTTAGGTTAGGCTAATCAGGACTATATTAGCTTAGATGATGTTTAAGATGCTTTGACCCATTTGACTTGAATATTTTGATTTATTTGAATAAAGAGGGAGAAATATGACTTTTTAGATTTAACTAAATGAAGTTTCATTTATTTAATTAAAGGATGATGCAAGATAAAGGTTAATCAATTTGAGGAATATGAATCTAGGAAATGATTAAAAGATAAAATGTTAGGATTTTATTGATTTATTTAAATGAGGTAATGATGAAGTGAATTTATTATTGAATGATGAAATTTAAAAGTTGGAGGGAATTACAGGGTGCCAAAAGGAGGTTTGAAAGATTTGTTCATTTGGGGGTTGACTTGTTGATGCACTTTAGCTTCAAAATAGTGTTATAAGTTGTTTCATCATTATGGTCCATTTTGAGATAGCAAAAATTTGAACTTCTGACAATGCTTTTAAGGGTTCATTCTTTAAGTTTGACTTATTAAAAACAATTTATTTTCTTTGTGTTATAAGTTGTTTCATCATTATGGTCCATTTTGAGATAGCAAAAATTTGAACTCATGATAGTGCTTTTGAAAGGTGTATTCTTTATGGTTGGTAAAATTCATGAGCTTTCAAAGTTTATCACATCACTTTGATTAGTATGATAGTCAACATGTGGGATTAGGAGGGTTCTTTTGAAATATTTATTCTCTATGGTTGATTTAGGGGCTTAAATACCTTTAATCAATATCAAGTGTGAAGGAAGGTGTCTTGCAAGTATGATATCTTTTCAATGAATTCAATATCAAAGCATCATCCACTTATAAATCATCCTTTAAACATCCAAACCTTTGTCCTTTCATTTGAAATCATGTTATTTTTTGGAGTTAATAATCAAAACGATTTTAATATTTTCATCCTCACATGATTGTCTCTTATTTAGGGAAACAAAGGAAAACAAAGGATAACAGAGAAGGAAAAAGGAAAACAAAGAAGATTAAAGAGACATATAGAAGCAATAAAAGTGCCTATTCCATATTTGATTGGTGTCAAATGTGCCAATGACCCTTTCCCAATCTTTGCTAAAACTCAAATGATGCAATGTAATGGTGATGGGAACAATTAGTTCTCAGTTTCAGAGAGTAAATATGCATGAGAATGTAGATGATTTGATGAAGGATAAAGCTTTCATTTATATGTTTTCAAATTGGAAGAGATCTCAAAAGAGAGTAATGTGGGATAATGATTTGACCAATGAGATGAAGCTACTTGTCACATTATGATAGGTTGAGGAATGTGCAAGCTTTGGACAATGTTCCAAAGAGGGGGAGATTCAAATTTTAAATTAAGAGTTAAATGTTGAGTGGGAGACATGTAAGAGAGAATTTATTGCTATGTTGGAAGGGACAAGTCAACTTGTCTTCATATTTAAACTTGGAGAATATTCTCAAAAAGATGCTTTGTTGAGGGAAAATGAGAAATTTATAAATGAATTAAAATGATTTATTGGTGCAAGTGGGAAAAGCTAGAGGATGTGATGGGTGGTTAGGTTAGGTTAATCAAGACTAGATTAGCTTAGATGATGTTTAAGATACTTTGACCCATTTGACTTGAATATTTTTATTTATCTAAATCAAGAGGGAGAAATATGAATTTTGAGATTTAATTAAATGAAGTTTGGTTTATTTAATTAAAGGATGATGCAAGATAAAAGTTAATGAATTTGAGGAATATGAATCTAGGAAATGATTAAAAGATAAAATGTTAGGATTTTATTGATTTATTTAAATGAGGTAATGATGAAGTGAATTTATTTTTGAATGATGAAATTTAAAATTTGGAGGGAATTAGAGGGTGCCAAAAGGATGTTTGAAAGTTTTTTTTCATTTAGGGGTTGACTTGTTCATGCAATTTATTTTCAAAATAGTGTTATAAGTTGTTTCATCATTATGGTCCATTTTGAGATAGCAAAAATTTGAACTTATGACAATGCTTTGGAAGGGTTCATTCTTTAAGGTTCACTTAAAAAAATAATTTATTTTCTCTGTGTTAGAAGTTGTTTCATCATTATGGTCCATTTTGAGATAGCAAAAATTTGAACTCATGACAGTGCTTTTGAAAGGTGTATTCTTTATGGTTGGTAAAATTCATAAGCTTTCAAAGTTTATCACATCACTTTGATTAGTATGATAGTCAACATGTCGGATTGGGAGGGTGCTTTTGAAACCTTTATTATTTATGGTTGATTTAGGGGCTTAAATACCTTTAGTCAATATCAAGTGTGAAGGAAGGTGTCTTGCAAGTATGATATATTTTCAATGAAGTCAATATCAAAGCATGATCCACTTATAAATCATCCTTTAAACATTCAAACCTTTTTCCTTTCATTTCAAATCATGTTATTGTTTGGAGTTAATAATCAAAATGATTTTAATATTTTCATCCTCACATGATTGTCTCTTGTTTAGGGAAACAGAGGAAAACAAAGGAGAACAAAGAAGGAAAAAGGAAATAAAAGAAGATTATATAGAGACATATAGAAGCAAGACAAGTACCTATTCCATATTTGATTGGTGTCAAATGTCCCTATGACTCTTTCCCAATCCTTGCTAAAACTCAAATGATGCAGTGTAATGGTGATGGGAAAAATTAGTTCTCGGTTTAAGAGAGTAAATTTGCATGAGAGTGTATATGATTCTATGAAGGACGAAGCTTCCATTTATAGATTTTCAAATTGGAAGAGATCTCAAAATAGAGCAATGTGGGATAATGATTTGACCAATGATATGAAGCCACTTGTCACATTATGATAGGTTGAGGAATGTGCAAGTTTTGGCCAATGTGCCAAAGAGGGGGAGATTCAAATTTGAGATTGAGAGTTAAATGTTGAGTGGGGGACATGTAAGAGAGAAGTTATTGCTATGTTGGAAGGTAGAAGTCAACTTGTCTTCATATTTAAACTTGGAGAATATTCTCAAAAAGATGCTTTGTTGAGGGAAAATGAGAAATTTATAAATGAATTAAAATGATTTATTGGTGCAAGTGGAAAAAGCTAGATGATGTGATGGGTGGTTAGGTTAGGTTAATTAGGATTATATTAGCTTCGATGATGTTTAAGATTCTTTGACCCATTTGACTTGCATATTTTGATTTATTTAAATCAAGAGTGAGAAATATGACTTTTGAGATTTAATTAAATAAATTTTGGTTTATTTAATTAAAGGATGATGCAAGATAAAAGTTAATTAATTTGAGGAATATGAATCTAGGAAATGATTAAAAGATAAAATGTTAGGATTTTATTCATTTATTTAAATGAGGTAATGATGAAGTGAATTTATTTTTTAATGATGAAATTTATAAGTTGGAGGGAATTAGAGGGTGCCAAAAGGATGTTTGAAAGATTTTTTCATTTGGGGGTTGACTTGTTGATGCAATTTATTTTCAAAATAGTGTTATAAGTTGTTTCATCATTATGGTCCATTTTGAGATAGAAAAAATTTGAAGTTATAAAAATGCTTTTGAAGGGTTCATTCTTTAAGGTTGACTTATTAAAAACAATTTATTTTCTTTGTGTTATAAGTTGTTTCATCATTATGGTCCATTTTGAGATAGAAAAAATTTGAACTCATGACAGTGCTTTTGAAAGGTGTATTCTTTATGGTTGGTAAAATTCATGAGCTTTCAAAGTTTATCACATCAGTTTGATTAGTATGATAGTCCACATGTGGGATTAGGAGGGTGCTTTAAAAATATTTACTCTTTATGGCTTATTTAGGGGCTTAAATACCTTTAGTCAATATCAAGTGTGAAGGAAGGTGTCTTACAAGTATGATATATTTTCAATGAAGTCAATATCAAAGCATGATCCACTTATAAATCATCCCTTAAACATCCAAACCTTTTTCCTTTCATTTCAAATCATGTTATTGTTTGGAGTTAATAATCAAAATGATTTTAATATTTTCATCCTCACATGATTGTCTCTTGTTTAGTGAAACAAAGGAAAACAAAGGAGAACAAAGACGGAAAAAGGAAAACAAAGAATATTAAAGAGACATAGCAGCAAGAGAAATACCTATTCCATATTTGATTGGTGTCAAATGTGCCAATGACCCTTTCCCAATCCTTGCTAAAACTGAAATGATGCAATGTAATGGTGATGGGAGAAAATAGTTCTCAGTTTAAGAGAGTAAATTTGCATGAGAGTGTAGATGATTTGATGATGGATGAAGCTTAAATCATTTATAGATTTTAAAATTGGAAGAGACTTAAAAATAGAGAAATGTGGGATAATGATTTGACCAATGAGATGAAGTCACTTGTCACATTATGATAGGTTGAGGAAAGTGCAAGTTTTGGCCAATGTTCCAAAGAGGGAGAGATTCAAATTTTAAATTGAGAGTTAAATGTTGAGTGGGGGACATGTAAGAGAATTTATTGCTATGTTGGAAGGGACAAGTTAACTTGTCTTCATATTTAAACTTGGAGAATATTCTAAAAAATATGCTTTGTTGAGGGAAAATGAGAAATTTATAAATGAATTAAAATGATTTATTGGTGCAAGTGGGAAAAGCTAGAGGATGTGATGGGTAGTTAGGTTAGGTTAATTAGGATTAGATTAGCTTAGATGATGTTTAAGATGCTTTGACCCATTTGACTTGAATATTTTGATTTATTTAAATCAAGAGGGAGAAATATGACTTTTGAAATTTAATTAAATAAAGTTTGGTTTATTTAATTAAAGAATGATGCAAGATAAAGGTTAATTAATTTGAGGAATATGAATCTAGGATATGATTAAAAGATGAAATGTTAGGATTTTATTAATTTATTTAAATGAGGTAATGATGAAGTGAATTTATTTTTGGATGATGAAATGTTAGATTTGATTAAATAAAGGTTATTAGTGGATTGAAGTGTATGCATATTTTGCGTGTCTACACAACCCAAATTCACTCATTGCCTCTTTTGAATAAACAACTCAATAATAATCCAATGCCCATGTGATCTTTAATAGGTCAAATACAGAGTGTCTAAATGGATTCCACAACTATAACAAGACCACCTAGAGTGCCCTTTTCTTTTGAAGAGCATGTGCTAGTTATGAGAAATGTAGGTCGAGTCTCAACGAGTGAGAAATTGATATCTTGAAAGAGGTTGTACAGAAAAATCTTGAATTGATGGCACATGGTAGTGAAGATTGATAGTGATAACAAGAATTTCCAAATCATTGAAACAAGGGTCATTGTCTTCTCCCGTTCACCAATCAAAATAATTTTTTTTTAGATCTACCTTCCAATTAACCAAAATTGCTAGTGTTTGGGGCATGGAGATATGAAGCAGAGAACAGGCAATAGTAGATATTATAATAATGGTAAATGGGGCCGCTTGAAGGGGTTTATTGCACCTTCAAACTTATTAGTAATTCTATGGCTTTGGTTTCAATGAAACTTAGTCATTGCACAAATATTAAAATGTGACAGGAGAAAGTAATTTTTTCCCAAGTACACAAAAAATATTAGCTAAAAACACCAAAAATTTCCTGCAAATATAATTTTCTACCAAAATGGCAGAGAGAAGGTTGGCCCTTTGCTAATTTTTTATTTGTTTACAAATTTTCATACAACATTCAAAGTGGCCAAAAATTGAAAAAATAAGAATTTGTCAAAATTGATGAAATGAAGGGTATATTAACAGTGACCAATAATTGAAAATATAAAAATTTGTCAAAATTGATGAAATGGAGGTTATTTTTTGGTTTCCCAAGAATTTTGAACATGATGGCACTATATATGTCTCTATGCCACTCCATTGATAGGACTATGTGGGTATCACCCTGATGTAGGAAGAACCATGCTCGCATGGCTCTAATACCATGTTGAAGAATGCCAAGATATAAGAGCATAAAACAACATCCACAAGTGAAAAAAATAAGCATAATAGTATGTCTATCAATATAAAATAAAGAGTGTTTGATACAATGATCAAACCTTACATATATAGGAAAAGATGAAGAGGTAGGAAGGTAGGACTAAACTAGTGACTACCACTCTATAGGTGGGACACTTGTGATCTCAATTGACAATTGCATGAGAAAGTGTCAATATGTGTCTCAAATGTTTAGGGCACATGTCTCAATTCTATGAAGTGAGTCAAAAAAGAAAAAGAATCCAAAATTAGCTTAAGTTAGGTGTGGATAGGTCAATCCTAGATAGGTGATTAGATAACTAGATAGACAAAGATACTATTTACAATAGCATTTACAAACTTAATAATGAAATAAAATATATATTATTTCTCTAGTCAGAAAAAAGTATTAACAACATAACAAAAATCTTGTAAAATAAACTTATGAAAATAAATATTTAGTATTGTTAAAAGTTATAATATATCAAAAATAAATTAAATAAACATTGTATAAATTAAAATAAAAGTTCAAAATATAATAATTCTATAATAATTAAAATTTGTATATAACAAATCTTGGATGGCACAACATGTGAAGTAGTTGTAGAGCGGGTTTGTGCTTGACCACATCCTGTGAATGGTTGTGTCTTGCATGCCACTTCCTTACCTTGCATGCGATCCTCTTTGCTGTTTAGTGTCTGATGTTTGCTGGGGGTTTTGCGGTGAAGCTTTTTTTGTGCGGGGATTTTACTTTCTACTAAGTCTGTGGGTTTGGAGTTGGGTGATAGGGGTGTTGATTTTTGTGGGGGTAAGTTCTTCGGGGCAAGCTTTCTTTATCTGTTGGGTGGGGGTTCTTTCGTGTGTGCGGGGGGTTTTGTTTCCTTGGTTTGGTTTCTTTATGTGCTTCTTTGGGCTCTATTTGGAGCTTTTATCTTTGAGGGTTTTTTGTATCTCCTCTTCGGTGATGGATTAAGGAGAAGCTTCAAGGGCCAATACTATTGTGGATTTTCGATCTCCCTTGGGAACAAAATCTCCTTCTCTCTCAATGAAGTTTTTTGACAATAACTTGTTCTCTAATGATTCAGGGAATGGAGGATTCATTTCAACTGGAGGTCCACGTATCCCAAAAGTTAATGGGTTCTTGGAATGAAGCAAAGATAGGTCAGTCCTTATGATTCAACTAGAGTTGGTCACAGAGGACATTGAGTATTATTCAAAGCATGCTTTTCTTTTAATTTTTTTAGAATGAGGGTTTCACTTCAATTTTTGGAATCGTGGGCTCATTGTACCTAGTCCTCAGAGGGTGAGATGAAAATAATGTTGTTAGAAAATTGTTAGTTCATGGTGACATTTAATTGTATGGAGGATTGCAATAGAGTGTTTGAAGGTGGGCCTGATTTCCACAACCAAATTGGTTTATTTATTAAACCCTGGAAGGAAAGTTTTGATCCTTTGGAGGCACTTCTGAATCAAGTTATGGTGTGGGTTCGTCTCCCTAGGATTCGAGTTGAATACTGGTGCAATGACATATTGCATCAGGCTACTTTGCTATTGGGAAACCCGTGGCTCCTTCTCAGAAAACTCAGGAGAGAAAGGCAATGAATTTTGCTCACATTTGTGTTGAAATGGATTTAAATAACCCTCTTCCAAATTCCTTATAAATTCTTATGGGTGCATGTTCTTAGGTGCAACAGCTGGATTATAAGACATTTCCATTTCATTGTTGTCTTTGTCAAGAATATGGCCATTTATAGAGGAGATACCCAAAGTCTAAGTCTCTTGGGTTTCAGACTGCTCAGCCTCCTTGCAATCCTCCTAAGGTGGGCAAAGGCAAGGATCTAGTTCCTAGGGAGGCTATTGCGACAAAGGGTTTTACTCCTGTTAAGGCTCACAATATGCCCGAGGATCAAAAGAGGTCTCTTAAGGAGAGTCAGGAAGGTGATACCCTTAATAGATTTGAGGTTTTGGATGATCTTAGTCAGTAGGAGGTGAATCTAGGAATGCTATTGATGGATCATGGTGTTGCAGAAGGGGTTTAGGAAGGAAGTATTTCAGACTACAACCAGGCTTCTCAGGATATTGAGGCTTTATATGTGGAAATAGATCAGAGCTTGATGGTTCATGGGAGGTCTGAGACTATTGTGGATGTGAAGATGGGGGAGGGAGAGGTCTTTGCTTCAATAGTGAGGATGGGGTCTGATTTGGTAAAAGGTAGCAAGGCTTCTCCTTCATTGGGAATTCTTCAAAAAGAAAAAAATAAAGGGGTTGCTGAGAAGTCTTCTAAATTTGGGAGAAAGAAATATTTGCAAAAGATAAAGTTGATGGGGGAGACTTTGGTGGACTCTGGATTTGTTAACACCCTAGATTCCCATTTTTCTAACCCTCCAAAATGATCGTCCTCTCTTGGAATGTAAGGGGATTGAACAATGGACCTCAACAAAAAATTATTCATGATTTGGTGAGAAATCATTCTCCTGGTGTTCTCTTTTTATAGGAGACTAAGTTAACTATTGAAGGTATGATTGGTTTGTTGCCTAAGCTATGGGGGAGAGGTGAGTTCTAGTGTATTGGGGCTCATGGGAATGTTGGGGGTTTGGCTTTCCTATGGAACCCATTGAAATTTTTTCCTCTTTGTTGGATGTCCTCCAAGTTTCCTATCTTTGTGGTTGCTTCATGTCTGAAGTCGGGGGAATATATTCTTCTTTCAAACATCTATGCACCCACAGATTTTCCTAGTAAGTAGATATTGTGGTCTCATATTAATTTCATTTCGAGCCTTGCTTCTTTTTTCCCTTGGATTATTGGGGGGATTTCAATGTCATTATTGAGTTGGATGATAATATGGGTGGTATTGCAAGATTGGAGGATTTTGCATTCCTTTTGTGGGATAACACATTTGCTTTGAATATGGTTGACATTAAGCCCCGTAATGGCTAGTTTACTTGGAAAAATAGGTGAATGGGGGAGAAATTTATTGCTAAGAGACCTGGTTGTTTCCTAGTTTCCTACTTTTGGGTTGGAGGAATGTGATCTACTTTCTTTGAGATTTTGGACTAGAGGGGCTCAAATCACTGGCCTATTCAGTTATCTACTACTTTGGCTTATTTTACTTGATCCCCCTCTTTCAAGTTCTAGCTTATGTGGTTAACAAATTCTTCTTTACAGGTGCATGTGGTTGAATGGTGGTGGATGGGAAGATCCACTTATGACACTGCTATGTATTCTTTTTCCAAACAGTTGCAATTTGTAAAATATCAACTCAAAAGGTGGAATAGGTAGTGCTTTAGCATTATTTTTCATGTTAAGTTTATTGCTCAAGCTGACTTGGATGCCATGACTTGGGAGATAAGGGAGTTTAGTCTGTTTGAGGATTTACTCAGGGAGGAGGCAAGGGATTTGAAGACTTTGGAAGAGTGTAAGCTACGAGAGGAAATTTACTGGAAAGAAAAGGCTCAAGTTGAGTGGTTACTAGAGGGCGACAAAAAAACTGCTTTCTTCAACCCGATGAAGGCTAGGAGCCATGGTAATTCTATGCCCATTTTGGTGAATGACAAGGGTGAGCATTTATCTTCTCTACAGGATAGGTCTAGAGAGGATGTGTAGTTCTTTGCTTCTTTATTTAGAGAGGATTCTCAGGATGGCTTGGCAGAAGGAAATCATGTTTTATCTTGTATCCCATCTTTGGTTACTGTAGAGATGAATGAGCATCTTTTGGGAAACATTTTGATGGAGGAATTGGAGGCTACAGTTTTCCAGATGAAGAAAGGAAAAGCCCCGAGCCCTGATGGCTTTCTGGTCAAATTTTATCAAGAACTTTGGAATATCATTAAGCTAGACCTTTTGGAGGTGGTTTGTGAGTCTCAAATGAATAAGAAAATGCTGAGGGCTCTGAACTCTACTTTCCTTGCTTCCATTCTGAAATGTGAAGGGGTAGATCATTTGATTCAATTTTTACCCATCGCCCTTTGCAATGTGGTATATAAAATGATTTCCAAATAGATTGTTGAAAGGTTGAAGTGGTGGTTTAGAGGGCTTATCTCGGAGGAACATAGTGGTTTTGTGGAGGATGGGAAAATTTTGGATGGCATGGTCATTGCTACTGAAACCATTCATTCTATGGAAGCCTTGAAAGAAAATAATTTTTTTATCAAGTTTGATATCACTAAGGCCTATGATAGACTGAAGTGGTCATTTTTTCAAAAAAATATTATTGCTTTTGGTTTTGCTGAGGAGTGGGTTCAATGGGTAATGTGTTGTGTTACTTCCACCTCTTTCTCAATGTTGATAAATGGTGAGCCTTCTTCTCTTTTCAGTGCTTCTAGAGGCATTTGTCAAGGAGATCCTCTCTATCCTTATTTATTTATTCTTCTTGTTGAAGGCCCGAGGAGATTGATAAAACATAAAGTGGAGTTGAGTTGTATCCAGGGATGGGGGTGGGGAAATGGTTTTCCTCCTCAATCTCACCTTTAATTTGTGGATGATAATTCTTTGATGGGTATGGCTAAGATCAGAGAAGCTATGAATTTGTGGAAATATTTGGCTATCTAACTTGTTGTAGAAGTTGAAAAACCAACCTCACAGTCCCCAGTGAACACCTGCAAGCAATGACCTATCACAAAGAAATGATACCCAGAATAACAAAGATGCTCTGCAAGCCTCAAGTGAAAAATTCATTAAACATAATGAATAATTACAATGAGATCAATCCTTAAGAAAGGAGATCAAACACTAAAAGGAAACCCTAATGTGCACACTTAATAATTGTGAATAATTAATTATTAATGTGCCTAAGTTTAGCTTAAGTAAAACTAAAATGATAAGTGACTTAATTGATTAACCAATATGACTAAATTAATTAAGTGAAATAACTTATTACTCTAACACCCCCCATTAAGATAAATTAAGGAAGTAGTTAAAACACTAACAAAGAGATGAATGAAAGCAAAGATGGGTCTTGGCAACATGGCCTAATTAGGTACCCATGCACAAATACAATGAATGGGAAAGAGGAGAAAACTCAGTGGGACAAAACCTACCCCTCAATGAGATGACCTACTGCAAAGAAGCACTAGAAGAACACTGGTGGAGTAATGTTGGAATCCTAAATTTGGAAAGAAAGGAAAGATACCTATGTTTACAAGAAACCATATGAGTGTCATTGAAGGACTTGGGAATAATCATGATAATGCAACAACAAACTTGATGCCAAGGAACACTAAAAAACTTCACAAACTAGAACAACCCTGGAATCTATGAAGCAACAATAGATAAATAAATCACACCCCCCATAAGAGCGAATGATATGATGAAAGAATCTGGAAGCTATGTGTATCTCAATGTTGATGCCAAACTGTGACTAAAACTGATCCATAGGAGCAAGTACCATGAACATTCTAGAACATTAACCATAAAATGAATGGGCATCAAACTAAGATGTGACCTGATGTGAATCTAATGTGATTCAGGATCATTAACCATAGGCTCTCAATCTAAGATGTGAACTGATGTAAACCAAAATGTGTCAAGCTTTGAGAAAGATGAGGCCAAAAGAAACTACAGAATCTAGATTCAACTCATGCGAGTTGTCATCAATATGAAGATGAGATAAAAGTGAAACTACACTCTAATCAAATTATTATGCAAGAAACCTCCTTGATGGAACTTTATATGAGTTCATTTATTACAATA
Organism: Sequoia sempervirens; assembly: GCA_007258455.2. Lineage (NCBI taxonomy): Eukaryota > Viridiplantae > Streptophyta > Pinopsida > Cupressales > Cupressaceae > Sequoia > Sequoia sempervirens. The sequence goes on from VDFB02034577.1 coordinate 114,581, forward strand.
CTCCATGATTGTAGAACATGCAAAACATGCATAAATTGAAGAGAAAATGCAAACCTAGTGCATGAAAACAAAAAGGAATGCATGCACAAACCAATGTTCACATCTACCTCCATGATAAAAAATGATCTTAGATCTTTGTAGAGGACTGAATCAGCTTTTCAGTGCTGCGAGAATGACAACTCATTCATCTGAGTTCAAAGGCCTACAAAACAAATCTAGAGAAAAATATGGATAAAATACCTTGACTACTAGATTGGGCATGAAACCATCTTTCCAATGGTATCTTGTTTGCAAAAAAATGACACCATATGCAAAAGTTACACCCAATTTAGTGAAAGTCCTCCAATTTGGCTAATAAGGCCTGCATGCAGCCCTGGGGGCTAAAAAAATTCGGCCCCTGGTCCTGTGTGCAACCAAGGGGCTAGGGTAGAGCCCCTGGTCACCCACATGACCTGTAGGTGGGGTTGAAGGTGGTCGGGAGTTGGGCGCATAACACGTGGTCCCCAATGTGACCACGACTGGCTACTTAGGAGCCCACGAGGGCTAGATGTGAGGCCGATAGCTGATGGGTGGGGTGCTGCTCAGTGGCCACCACTCCTGGTGGCCATTGGGTGGCATAGTGGTGGAATTGGTGGTTTGAACTAGAGGTATCAATGGTGCATTTAAAAAAAAATTATTTTTTTAAAAAAAATTGCCTTGTAATATGTGTTGGGGAGGCTGTATGGCCTCCCCTAGCAAAAAAAAATTCCTCCCAGATCAACTGCTCCAAAATCAACCAAACAACAAGTGTTCTTAGGGTTTGTGGATGCTAAGAATGTGATGGTGACATTCGTTTCTGCCCAAAGTGTGCCGAAAAATTGGCTACCCCCAGATCTTGCAAAAAAGTCACCGAGCATGAAACCCTCACAAATTTCTTCAATGATGACCAAAAATAATGAAACAAAAGCCAATCTTGAGTTTTTCTAGTACTCTGAATCCAATGAAGATGCCCAATTTTATCCAAAACACTTTATAAATAATCTCAAGACTTGAAACCCTCGAGGAACCCCAAACTTAGTCTATAATGAATTTGTCCAAAACATTAAGAAGGGGCTACAAATCAGGGCCCTTATACTATGTAGAAGTTGAAAAACCACTTTCACAGTCCCCAATGAACACCTACAAGAAATGACCTATCACAAAGAAAAGATATCTAGAACAACAAAGATGTTTTGCAGGCCTCAAGCAAAAAATGCATTAAAGAATGAATAATTACAATGAGATGAATCCTTAAGAAAGGAGATGAAACAATAAAAGGAAACCCTAGTGTGCACATGACGAGGGCACAACCCAAGACTTAAAAAATAACCCACAAACAAGAGAATAATTTTATTATTCAGAAAATGGAGCTTCTTACATGCAGAGGATCTCAAATCCGCAAGTTCTATAACACATGCAAGTTACAGAAAGCCATAGAATAACCCTTTCACAATATGCCAGCTTGTCCCCAAAAACCTACCCAAAAATTAGAAACCCACCCATAAATAGAGCTCCTCTTTAGTTTGGAGCCAAAACAACATTTAAAATTTAGTTTAGGTGGTTTGGCGCCGAAAATTACAACTTGAAGTTCAAATTTCAAAAGAACATTTGCAATTGTATCTTCTAGAAAGTGTGCCCACTTCCTGGGGCCATAACTTTTGATCCGAGACTCTGATTCACAAACTGTTTGAACCGTTGGAAAGGTCTCGAAGTCAATAACGTGCTCAAAATTTTCCATGCCAATTTTAGCAAGTTTCAGGTCTATTTCAGAAACTCTAAGTGCCTTAAATCTAACTCAGAAGATTTTCAGGTGCAAATTTGAGAAACTAAAACTGCAATATCTTTCAACCCAAAAATAGAAAATAAAAACTATAAATTGGGAATTTCATTATGACAAAAAGGGTATCCAAAAATGTAAAAACATCTAAAAATTAAGAAACTTAAAATTTAACTATTTTTGGGTGATGCAAGATTGCTCTTACACCATTGGATGCTCTTGCATCAGACACCCAAGGTAATTTGAGAAGTGACCCCGTCATGTCTCAGATGGTTGAGAAAAATACAACTAGTCAACTGCTGCCTTAGATAGCCAGGATGAATCTTCCATAGGCCTTCCTCTCCATTTCACCAGATATTCTTCATACTGCCTATTTTTGGTACTCCTTCCCACACAACTATCCAAGATTGCTTCAATCTCCTCCTTTTCTAAGGTAGGTGCTGGAATGCCATACTTCCCTATTGTTGGTGCTTCCTTCGTTCCACCTTCATGATACTCTATCAAATCTGAAATGTTGAACACAGGGGAAATGTTGATTCCATCAAGCAACTCTACCTCATATGCATTCCCTGAATCATGCTTCTTCAAAATCTTACAAGGACCAAATTTCTTCATCTTCAATTTGTTATAGGTTCCCACAGGAAACCTTTCTTTCCTCAAGTGGACCATTACTTCATCGCCAATCTGAAACTCCTTATTCCTCCTTTTATGATCTGCCTTAGCCTTATATTGCATATTCATCATATTAATGTTTTCTCATACCTTCTCATGTATATTCTTGATGTGATCTACAAAATCTTTGGCTTCAACACTTATTTTCTTCTCTTGGTCCATCTTCCTCAATTTTGGAGCTGTTCTGGGGCTACCTCCATACACAATCTGGAACGGTGATCTACCAGTGCCTCTGTTGACAGAATTGTTGTAAAAAAAAATTTCCTGGGGTAAGATCAAGTCCCATCCCTTGGGTTTATCTCCTACCAAACATCTCAGTAGGTTACCCAAACTCCTATTAACAACCTCTGTCTGCCCATCTATTTGTGAATGGTGCACACAGAACTGAACTTCAGCTCTGTCTTCAGCTTCTTCCATAAGGTCCTCCATAAGTACCCCACAAATCTGGTGTCACGATCTGAAACAATACTCTTTGGCAGACCATGTAGCCTCACCACCTCTTTGAAGAACAAGTTAGCAATGTGGACTGCATCATCATAGGTCTTCTGACATGGAATGAAATGTGTCATCTTTGAAAACCTATCAACCACCACAAAGACTGAATCATTCCCCATTGTGTCCTTGGCAAACTAAGAACAAAGTCCATACTTATATCCTCCCATGGCCTCTCTGGTACAGGTAAGGGCTGATATAAGTTTGTATTCTGCTCACTCCTTTAGCCATCTGACATACCCTAAAACTTTGTACAAACTTCTTCACATCCTGTGACAACTAAGGCCAATAATAATGCTCACTGATAATGGCAATGGTCTTATCCCAACCAAAATGTCATGCCATTCCTCCACTATGCTTCTCCTTTATCAGGTTCTCCCTCATGGAACTCCTCAGGATACACAATTGACTTCCCTTAAATAACATGCCATCCTGGATTATGAAATCTAGCCACCTTGTCCGTCTAATCGTATTAGGTTCCTTTGCAAGCTTTCCAAGCCTCTACAAAATCAGATCTTTCTCGTGATACGTTGTCTTGAGTTCATTGAACCCAACCACTTCAATCTACATCTTTGTCATCAATGTATGCCTCCTACTTAAGGCATCTGCAACCCTATTTGACTTCCCACTCCTATGTTTCAAAACAAAGGTATAACTCTACAAAAACTCTACCCATTTCATATGCCTCTGATTTAATTTTCCCTGACTATTTAGGTACTGCAAGGCCTGATGATCAGTATATAGAACAAATTCATTCGGCAACAAATAATGTCTCCATTTCTTTAATGCTTAAACTATTGCATAAAATTCCTGATCATATACAAATACTTTCTCTTGGCATCATTTAACTTTTCACTGAAATAGGCAACGGGCTTACCTTCTTGGCTCAACACTGCTCCAATGGCACAACCACTAGCATCACAATCCACCTGAAACACCTTGTTGAAATCTGGGAGGGCTAGAACAGGTTGTTCTGTCACCTTCTGCTTCAACAGTTCAAAACTTTTTTCCGCTCCAGTGCTCCACTTGAATTCTTTTCTATCCCCTCTCATTGTTTCAATCAGGGGTCCACAAATACTACTGAAGTTTCTAATGAACTTTCTATAAAAACTAGCCAAACCATAGAAAGATCTCACCTCAGTAGCAGTTCTTGGGGTAGGCCATTCTAGAATAGCCTTCACCTTCTCTAGGTCCATCTTGAGACCTTCTGCTGAGACAACAAACCCCAAGTACACTAAATCCCTCTTCACAAAACTGCACTTCTTCAGATTAATCAACAATTTCTCTTCTCTTAACTTCTCAAAGGCTCTCTGAATACGCATCAAATGCTCATCCAACGTCTTACTGAAAATCAAAATATCATCTAAATAAACAATAACAAAACTTCCTACAAATTCTTTTAGTACCTCGTTCATGAGCTGCATGAATGTGCTCGGTACATTGGTTAGCCCAAAAGGCATGACTAACCACTTGTACATGCCCTCTTTGGTCTTGAAGGTAGTCTTCCATTCATCTCCCTCTCGAATCCAGATCTGGTGATATCCACTCTTCAAATCAATCTTTGTGAAGTACTAAGCTCCACTCAGACAGTTCATCAAGTCATCCATCCTTGGCAGGGAAAATTTGTACTTGATTATTATCTTGTTTATGGCTCAGGAATCTGTACACATCCTTCACTCCCCATCCTTCTTTGGTGCTATTACTGTAGGTACTACACATGAACTCAAACTCTCCCATATCAAACCCTTTCTCAACAACTCTTGAACTTGTTTGTTCAACTCCTCATTTTCTACTAGAGTCATTCTATGAGTTACCTTATTTGGAAAACTAGCTCCAGGAATCAAGTCAATCTGATGACTGATCTTCCTTATTGGTGGTAAACCCTCAGGTACATTATCAAAAACAATATCCTGAAACTCATACAACATCCCAGAAACTTCTTCTGGAACCTTCTCACTATCCTCCTTACTCACTCTAGGAATCAATGCATAACACACATGCTCATGCTTCATCCTTTCTAAAAATTTTCTTCCATCTATATAACAAATTCTAGCACTACTGCATACCTTTTCATTGATCTCCTTCAGGGGTTTCAACTTGTGACGAACCCCATCCTTTGTCAAGGAATAAGTTTTTGCATGGCCATCATGTATAGCTCGCCTATCAAACTGCCACGGCCTCTCTAACAACATGTGACATGCATCCATGGGGATGATATCACAGAGTACCTCATCATAGTAGCTCCCGATCTTGAACTTTACTACACACTGCTCATTGACCAAAACTTTGTGGTCTTTTTGCATCTAGGCAATCGATATGGATGCGGGTGTCTTTTCCCTCTTTAGCTTCAACTTTGTGACCATCTCCTTTTGACACCAGATTATCGGTGCTCCCACCATCAATAATAACATCACAACATTTTCCTTCACACTTGCACCTTGTGCGAAATAGATTTTTCTTTGTTCTGGTTCATTTTCCTCAATCACCAGGGCTCTCCTAATCACTAGGGCTTCTCCCCTTTTCAGCATTATCTGAATGTTCAGATTGGGCCTCCTCATCTGCATGCGCAACCCTTCCACGACCTTTGGCCTTTTGTCTACCCTTCCTTGGTGTTGTGGACATTCATAGGCCCGATGCCCTTCTTCACCACACTGGAAACACGTTCCTCTGAAACCACTCTTCTAGATCCTTGTCCATATCTCCCTCGTCTTCTACCTCTTTGGTCACCACTGTTTTGATCACGAGGGTGGTAAAAGTTGTCATTCCTTTGGCTTCAACTAGTACCCACATCTTCACTTTTCTTTTCATCATCATTTCAGCTTCTTGAAGGTCTTCCACTACCCCTTCCACTTTGACCTCCTCATCCTTTTTTCTTGCCATCAAATATTTTGTTCAGCTTCTCTTCCACCTTCAGAGCAAACTGATACACATCCTCAATGGTGGTCATTCTAACTAGGCTTAACTCCTCCTGAATTCTCGGTCGTAACCCATTAAGATATCGGGCTACCTTCTCCTTATTGGCCTCTGTGTGACCCGTTCTGATGATTATCTTGTGAAAATCTTCAATATATTCTTTTACAGATTTGCTTCCTTGCTTCAACCCTTGCAATTTCTTCAATAGATCTAACTCATAGTCCACTAGTATGAACTGCTTCTTCAATTTCTCTACCATGCGATTCCATCTGGTGATCTTTCCTTTTCCTCTTCGATTTCTTTCCAATTGGACCTCTTTCCACCAAATACTGGCATGGCCCTTCAGCTTCATTTTCGCAAACTTAACCCGATCTGGGTCCTCTATTTCCTCATACTCAAAATACTTTTCTAGCTTGTTGATCCAGTTGATCAACTCTTTCGGGTTCAGACTTCCAGAGTAACTGGGGACTTCCGCTCTGGGTCTTTTCCCGATCTTCGAAATGGACCTTATTAGCTACATTTGGTCTTGATCAATTGCTTCTTCTTCCTCTCCTTCATCCTCACTTTCCTCCCTCGGGTTTAACCCTCTTCTCAACTGCTCTTGTAACGCATCAATCTGTCTCTGGAGGGCTACTAGTGCATCTCTTCCACCAGCATTTATGCCGCCTCGACCACCTCTGGCACCACCACACCTACCAGGCATCACTCTTGGAGGCATCTTTCTTGACCTCAACCTACAACCATGGTCCTGGTGCGAACTGCCTCATGATTGGCGATATGTCCACACGCTCAAGAAAACTTGCTTTGATACCACTTGATGAGGGCATAGCCCAAGACTTAGAAAATAACCTACAAACAAGAGAATAATTTTATTATTCAGAAAATGGAGCTTCTTACATACAGAGGATTTCAAATCCCCAAGTTCTACAACACATGCAAGTTACAAAAAGCTACAGAATAACCCTTTCACAATATGTCAGTTTGTCCCCGAAAAGCTACCCAAAAATTAGAAACCCACCCATAAATAGAGCTCCTCTTTAGTTTGGAGTCAAAACAACATTCAAATTTGAGTTTAGGTGGTTTGGTGCCAAAAATTACAAATTGAAGTTCAAATTTCAAAAGAACATTTGCAATTGTATCTTCTAGAAAGTGCGCCAACTTCCCGTGGCCATAACTTTTGATCCGAGACTCTGATTTGCGAACCGTTTAAACCATTGGAAAGGTCTTGAAGTCAATAACACACTCAAAATATGCTATGCTAATTTCAACAAGTTTTGGGGCCGTTCCAGGAACTCTAAGTGCCTCAAATCTAACTCGAAAGATTTTCAGGTGCAAATTTGGGAAACTAAAACTGCAATATCTTTCAACCCAGGAATAGAAAATAAAAGCTATAAATTGGGAATTTAATTATGACATAAAGGGTATCCAAAAATGTAAAAACATCTAAAAACTGAGAAACTTGAAATTTAACTATTTTTGGGTGATGCAAGATTGCCCTTACACCACTGGATGCTCCGGCATCAGCACACTTAATAATTAATAAATAATTAATTATTAATGTTCGTAAGCTTAGCTTAAGTAAAACTAAAGTCATAAGTGACTTAATTAATTACCAATATGATTAAATTAATTAATTGAAATAACTTATTACTCTAATAGTTGCTTTTGGTCAAAGGATTAATGAAGATAAGTCTTCCATTTTCTTCTTCAATACTCCAAGGCTTATTCATTAAATGATTTCTCATATCTTTAGGTTTCAGATTGGTTCTCTCCCTTTAACTTATCTTGGTATTCTTATCTCTGATGGTAGACTTCCTAGGGAATCTCATGGCAAAATATTTTGGATAAGTTTCAAGAAAAGGTTAATCATTGGACTCATTGATGGTTCTCCTTTTTTGGTTGTGTTCAGTTGCTAAAGTTTGCGGTGCAAGCTCTTCCTATTGGTAGGTGTATACTTAAGGTGGCTCATGTTGGGTTTGTGAAGGATCTAGACTCTCTAGCTAGGAAATTCTTATGGGAGGGTAGCTTAACCTCTTCCAAGTGGAGCTTGGTAATGTGGGATATTGTGTGTAGCCAAATGTAGTTTGGGGGTCTTCAATTGCAGCAGTCGACTTGGTCCAGGCTGGCATTGGCTACAAAGTTGTACTAGAGGTGGTGTATAGAGTAGGATCATATTTGGGCCAGGATTTTAGCTCACAATTTTCTCCTAGGAGTTTCAAAGGAGGAGCTTTCAAGGTTTCCTCTAGTGGGGAAAGGTTTTGTGATTTGGGGAATTCTTAAGAAAGGGGCTACGTTGATTAAGGATGGCTTGTTGTAGATATGTAATAGGAGGACTAAGGCTCTATTTTGGTCTAATTGTTGGGATGTCTTTTCCCTAATTTTACATTAGTATCCCAATTTGGTGAATATTCTTCAATCCTTTTTGGAGGCTGGTTGGTCAAGGGTGAGTGATTTTAAGAATTTTTATCCTTGTGGGCAGCTGGAGGTGGCTATGTGGAAGGATCCTTGTCATTGGCATGTTATTGGGTTGGAAGAGGAATGTGTTGAAATTTAAAACATTTTGGATTGTAGACAATGCAGTGCTCTTAGGGATACGGATATTATGGCTTGGAGCCTGAATCCTAAGGGAGCTTTCACTGTGGCTAGTGGTTATCAAGAGTTGTTGTATCATAAGCTCGAAGGGGTGGAGGTCCCTTGGTGGAAACATGTGTGGACAAAGTTTTCATGGCCAAAGTGTAATTGTTTTGTGTGGACTTTGGCTTGGAATAGATGTTTGACTTGGGATAATCTTGGAAAGTGGGGATTCTAAGGTCTCTCTATTTGTGTTATGTGTGATTACAGTGAGGAAGATTCTTCACATTTTTTTTTATGCTGCCCTTATTCTATGTGGCTCTGGCATCTGTGGTGGGATGTTTGGAACATCCTTGTGTTCATGCGTCTTCCCTTGTTGAGTTTTGAAGTAGTATGAGAAGACCCCCTTCCTAGGCCTCTTTCCTCCAGATTGTGTGGGCCATTGGTCCTACATTCATCCTTTTGAAATTTTCATTTGAAAGGAATCATAGGATCTTTTGAAGGGATAGGATGATGGTTCATCAAATGTGGTGCAAAATTGTTGGCATGATCCAAGAAGCGGTTGAAGCCAAATGTGATGTGGCTTTTCCATTGGAAAGAAGTGATGATGAGATTGTAAATAGATTGGGCTTGCAAGGGTTGATTGTTCTTTTCTTGTGTTAGAAGAGGTAGGAGGGCTAAAAAGAAGGTTCAAAGGGTTGGTAGATGGTTTCCTCCCATGGTGGATTTTCTAAAGTTTAATACAAATGGTTCCTCTAGGGGTAATCTTGTGCCTACTGGGATTTGTGGAGTTGGAAGAGACTATTCTAGTTCTTTTGTTTTCTTTTTCTCCATTCATAAAGGATGGCATTCTAACAACTTTATGGAGGGATTGGCAATTCTCTAGGCTATTGAGTGTGCTTGTGCCTTGGGGTGGCATGGGATTATCTATGAATTAGACTCACAAATTATTGTTAATATGTTGCAAGAGAAAAAGGTGGTTGAGACCTTCTATTGGTAGGTTGTGTTGGTGGTTTGACAGATTTTGTAGAGGTGTTGTATGTTGGAAGTGTTGCCATTTGCTCAGATTTTGTGAGAATGGAATAGGGTTGCTGACTACTTGGCTAAGTGGGCTTCAAAGCATGTAGAAGATTGGAAGATTCATGGGTGGGGACAGTTACCCCCTAATTATTTCCAAGATTTAGAAAGGGTCATTGTTGATGATATGGAGGGATGAGTTTTTAGTGGTTGTTCGATTGGTGGTTTTTTTTTTAGATGGGTGGTTTTTGTTTTAGATGGGTGTTCTGGTTTTTTCTTTGGTGGGGGCCTATGGGTGTCTTATGGGTTCCCTGATCTTTATGTATTATTATTTGTTTGATTTCAATAAAGTTTCTAACCCTTTTATTAAAAAAAAAAAAAAAATTGTATATAACAAAAATAATTATAAATTGAACTACTTATAATAGTTGTTATTTATTATTGTAATTTAACCAAATACATAGATAACTAAAATAAATTCAAATTTAAATCTAAATTAAAAATTAAAATAGAGTAAATAAAAATGCAAAGTCAAAATATATAAAATCTAAATGTTTATAAACATAATAATTAACAATAAGTAATAATAACCTTCATATATAATAAGCTTATTAAGTTAATTAATAATTAAATAAAAGTAATGCTATTTTTTTTACTTTAGTAGAATTTAAATATGAATAAAACATCTATAGACAATATTAACATAAATAGAAACATACACTCATTACAATTATATATTATTTAAAATGTAGTGATTATATATTCTTAAGAATATTATATTATAATATTATATATTTAAATTAAAATATCAAATATTTAATATTTGTATATGTATTATGCAATTATATTTATTTTATAAAATAATACAATATGTTTTTGTTTATTATTGTATAATATTTATCTTTTTAAGATAAAATGCAAAAAAGACTAAACTATTAATATTAATATAAAGTAAAAATACATAAGATACATAAGAGTACAATATAAGCATACAAAATAAGTATAGCTAAGGGACCAAAAAGCATACAAAATGTCCCATGTACCTGTGCAAAGATGTAGATAGGACAAAACAGAGAATAACCCTCATGATGTAGAGTAAACAAAAAAAATGGAATATTTGAATAGGAGTAGGGTGAAATTCTCACACAACATCAGAGAATGCGTTGAAGTCCAATATCCACTAGAAATAAAAAATTGGCTCCAGGTTGTTAACTTTCTTTAGGAAAACACACCCCATACACGTCGTTTGTTAGAGTGAGTTTATTCACTATATGTAAGTGTACTTAGATTGATGAGGTTAGACAACATCTTGTCTGAGTGTGCAACCTTTTACACCTCTAGAGGTTACCAAGTGTATACACTTAAAAATGTCTTGAATAATAGTACACACTTGAATTTGATCACTAGTATCATTTCATCTTGAATTTCACCTTTTAACCTATTTGATTAAATAAGCCTAGTTATTTAATTAAATACATCATTTTCATCTATTAATATAATTGGTTTAATTAGGTTAATTCACCTCCTTTCATCTTCACCTCTCATTCTATTTAAATGAATAAATCAAATTATTTAATTTAAACCCCCTAAAGTCCTCTCTTTAATTAAATAATCTTGTATTACTGAATTAAATGTCATATTGCATCCCCTTCACATTAAATAAATTAATTATTTAATGACCATCCTCATTTTCTTCATCTTGCACATTAAAATATTGTTTTAATTACTAAATTGCTAATTTTCTTCACTCATCCACATGCATAGAGAATATTTTAAAAGAATATTCTCCTACTTGACTCCACAAATGAAATATTATTTCCTAACAAAGTTTGTAAGAAAATTTCAAAGTTGTTACAAAATGTGTTTGTTTGAATCATTGTGAGCCTTTGATGCTTTCTTTGATCCTTGTGATCTTTGATTCTAATCCATTGATGAGAATCCTTGATCCATGTTTCTCCTTTCATTCATTATTGACCATTGATTGATCAAATCAATCTAAGTTCTTGATTCTTCATTTGCTTTCTTATAAATACATCACTATTTGGAGAGAAATTGATCCATATTTTGATAGCAAAGTTATGTTATTGAAATTCATACTCACTTGCATCCACATTCAACAATTTTTAGCATTTTAGTTTTATATTCATCCATATTCGCTTAAACATCCATTAATGGTTTCCATGTTAGTTTAGTTCGCATACATTTTAGCATAGTTTGCATCCATGGCTTGCATCTTTGAACTTTTTTTACATTTAGCATAGCTTTCATCCATCTTTATCAAGCATTTTAGTATTTTAAATTAGTTTTACATCCATGTTTCACTCATATCTCATCAATTTCATCGATTTTAATTAACAAGATCGATTGGAATAGGCTCATATTATCTAAGGGATTGGAAAAGGGTTTCCATTCCACATCAATGTGACACCACTCCCCTAATGGGATAAGATTCAAGGTCTTAGAATAGATTTTTGTCAAACTTTCATGTTGATTTCATGCTAGTTTAATGGTTGTTTAGTTTTTTGGTGATTTTGAATATCTTATTGGGGATCATGGCTTAGGGGATTAAGTAGGCTTTAAATTCATTTGGAGCTGGCTTATTTAGTCCATAGTATGATCATGGTCACAACAAGTTATTTGAAAAACCTCATGTGCTACGTTTTTGAGGTTGAAAGAATTTCCATCTCACCTCAAAGATCACTCAAAACATGACATCAAGGTTAGTTACTTTCATAAAGAGGTTTTCGATTTGCACATTCCTAGTGATCCTAAGGTTGACACCTACAGGACACTTGTCTACATGTTTGCACCATTTCATGGGGAACTTGTCAATCCAATTCATATGTGGATTGCCTCTTCCTTGCCTATATATGCAGGGCTTTGTATTCATTCTAATTTAGGTCATCTAAATACAATCCATGCATTTTTCATTTGTGCTTGTTATTTTATCTCCTAGATTTTCCTAATTTTTTTATGGTATTTGTGCTTTTTATTTTATCTCCTAGATTTTCCTAATTTTTTTATGGTATCAGAAAATAAGGGGTGGTAGCAAAAAGTAAGGGGAGATAGTTTTAGGCCTTTAGCTGAACAAATTTGTTGCATTTAGTAGGCGGGTTTTGAATTTGGAGGGCGCCTCTCATATCTGCAGTGTAAAACTGAGGAAATCCCCTCACGTAATCCCCATTTTTGCGGCTCCGTAAGCCAACATTACTGCGACCCCTGCCATTCTTTGGCAATTCCAAGCTTCTTTAGAAGGCCCGATTCAGGGGCTACTTTGTTTTCTGTCACAAAAATCCGTGAGCAGGCTCTTTTGCTTTGTTGTAGGCCACAATTGTCTTCTTTGCAGGATACAAATCTCAATTGGAGGTTGTAAATCTCATTTGTGGGCACGATTAGCTGCATTTGGTGGCACAATTTGTATTTTGGACCACGGATTTCCTTTCTGAGGTCATATTTTCCTTTTCGGAGGAAAGATTTGCCTATTTAAGGTCACAATTTGCCTGTCTGAGGTTGATTTTCCCTTATAAACCTGCAATTTGCTATTGCAGGCATGAGACATTACATTTCTAACTGTATTTTGAACTTGGAGTGTGGGATACCTGGAGGCCGTGATATTTGATCACTAAAGGCTATGTTTTATAATTTTCAGGCCGCGTTTCAACTTTAACAATTTACATTTGAACTTTGGTAGGTTGTGAGTCAAGCTTGGGAGTCTACAGTCTGATACTTGATGTGTGTAGAACCCCTATCCAATCAGAAAAGATGCAAATGGCACAAAGATATCTCGCGGTCTCTGATGAAAATCACGGCTGGCTTGAGCAACCAACCCATGTGACAAATTGTGTGGCCTACTTGAGCGTGAGCAATAGAACCAAATTGCGACCCTCTGTCAGTGGGATATCTCTGCAAAATCACATCAGAGACTTTGGAAGGTGTGGGATCTCCATGCGTAATCATAGGACGAGGCATTTATTGCAGGTTTGCATCGTGGGAGAGGAATTTGCACTTTGCATTATGCCTTTTCATCTGCTTAATGGCCAACAACTTGTCAACAATTACATAGGATGTGCCACCACTTCAAATGACTTCTTCCTTGTTAATTATAGTCAAGTGCCCATCCTTTTTTTTCTTCTTTTGTAAAGAAGACAAACTTTTTTACTAACCACTAGCCTTTATGCTTAGCCATTCACGGTTATTTAACTTTCATGGTTTATCTAAAATTTCAATTTCTTGAATAAGAGGAGGTGAATTTTTTTTTTGCCATAATTAAAAATTTGTAAAAGTGGAGTTATTTTTTTCTCTTTTGTAATGAATTTGGCAAAGAGGGGCTTTTGTTTTCATCACTTTCAAATGGGGGTTATCATTTTTAGTTTTTATCATTTTTTGAGGTTTGTAAGGTATATGTCTTCATAATCCACCTCATGACAAAAACATGTAAGAACTCATAACAGTAAATATGCTTGTTAATGCACTAATATAAAGTTCCACAAGATGAATATGTGAAGGGAATTTGGTAAATTTTTGTACTTACACAGAATTATAAAGTGTAATGGGGGTTATAACATCATAATAACGAATCCTCGAGATTCTCACCTCAAGTGTGTGTGCCTTGGAGCACACCCTTTCTTAATTTCTTGTACATTTCTATATTCTATGCACTCTTGATTTTAGTTGTTTGCTTATATTCTCTTAGTATTAAAGGGGACTATGATGTGTTATGCTAGTGCATCTTTCAATTAAGAAGTGGAGGAATCTTATTCTTGGGAGGCCTGATGAACCTTTTATCTTGATCTCTCATATGGGGGATTATTTCAGTGGATCACATTATGAGATTCTAGTACTCATGATCACAGTACTATTTATATTATCGACTTCATAGAGTTTGATTTGATTTGTGTACATTGGTTGAGTAATGTTCATATGTTCACTCATGGATTGTTTTGTATCTCTCATCTTGATCCACATTTCTTTGAGATTCATTGATTTTAGCAAACACAATTTCATAATTGGCAGAGCTTATAACTTTGACATGCTTAACGAGTTCTTCATCATCATGTTCTTATCATAAAGAGACATATTTTTTAGGTTTTAAATCCTTCTAATTCTCTTTTTATGAGAGGATTTTTGTTTCCACTTGGTTTTCTCCCTTTTCTCCATTTGTGAGTGAGTGCATTGTACATGGTACCTAACATAGCCTCTAGCTAGGGACCATTGCTATATATTTCCACTTTAGTGATCTCCTTGAGTATCACTTAAGGGGGGGTGTTAGAGTGAATAATTTATCTATTAACTATACTTAAGTGTACTTAGGTTGATGAGGTTAGAAAACATCTTGTCTAACTGAATGTGCAACCTTTTAGGCTTGTAGAGGTTACCAAGTTATTTGGTAAACCTCACATGCTACCTTTTTGAGGTTGGAAGAATTTCCATCTCACCTCAAAGGTCACTCAACACTTGGCATCAAGGTTGATCACTTGGTCAAAGAGGTTGTTGCTTTGCACATTCCTAGCGATCCTAAGGTTGACACCTATGAGACACATGTCTACTCTTTTTGGCCACTTCATGGGGCACTTGTCCATCCACCTCATTGTTGGATTGCCTCTTCATTTCCTATTTATGCAAGGCTTTTTACACATTGTAATTTGGGTAATCTAAATACAATCCATGCATTGCTAATTTGTTCTTATTATTTTTTCTCCTAGAATTTCCTAATTCTTTTACCACTGGTATGTGTTGTGCCAATGTCTCCATGCTAGAAATCTCATGGCCTTGGGACACCAACTCCAAGCTATATTGAAGTCAGGGTTTCTTCCAACCCTTCAATGTTGTGATTTAAAAAAAAAATGGAGGTTAGTTCCTTCACCATTTCCTTTTTCTCACCAAGGTCGAGTAGGGAAGCCACAAAGTGTGAAGTAATATATGTGTTTACTCTATAACTCTCATTAGCAATGATAAAATCGATGCCTAGGACCATACTCACCATTTTTAATTCCCTACTAGTTGGATTTTTCATTATAAACCTCAAACATTCTTTTGTTATAGCTCCTACAAAGACCATTTGGTATTGCGAGTATTTGAGATGGATAGGAGTGTACATGCTTAGTGTGCATGCAAGATGATTATCTAAAAAAGGATAACAAAGGTATAACCTTGTTGCTTGAAATAGAGGGAGCCTTCATGGCCTCCCATGCTTCAAGCAAGAGGGAATTTATTTCTAAATTCTTACCTAGCATAAGAGGTACTCTAATAATTTTAAAGGGATTTATCACTTTTGACACATGCCAACTCCCCTATGGAGTACTATGCAACCAATATGCCATTAGTGATATGATTATAGAATGATTGTCTAGTTTATGTAGTATTTGTTGATTTACATCCAAATGATGATCTTGCCACTCACCCAATGTCAGTTGCTTGCTATTCTTTAAGGATTTTTCATAATGTGCTAGTATAACATGTGGCTTGTTATAAGGAAAAATGTAAAATAAAGTGAAAGGATTTGTTTGACTTCTTTATCAGTGCTTGAAGTCACCTCATGTTGCCTAAAAACTTATCATGATAAACTATTCCCATCGGGATTGGTGGGGACCTACTATTTTAGGCAAGCTCCAAACTTGATTTCTTTAAAAGTCGTGAGTGAGAGGAGAATGTCGAGACCGTGCTTGTGGACCTGACCAGTCACACAACCAATGTTGGTGACTATACTTTAGAGCCTCTATGGGGTGCACAACCTTGATACTTGGAAAAATGATGGGGGGTATATTCTTATTCTAATGACTCTCCACTTTTGTAGCTAGTGCATGGAGGCACCATGTGGCTCCTCCGTACTTTGTGCTATATATTTAGACCACTAGACTTGGAGGGAGCAATAATATTTTGGCTAGCTTATAAAAATGTCTTGACTAAATTGAGGAACAACACAACCTATGATGCATGAGGAATGGTATATTAGCTATGTTGGAGCCGCAATTCTACTAATTTGAAAGGGGAACTATTATGGTGGACTACTGATACTGAAAACTAATACCCACGATATGATGCACACATCATACTTCAACAATTAAAGACTAGCAAAGTTGAGAAACCTCAAGCTGTGCACACTTAGAAAACATTAATAATATTAAATCAATCCATCCAATGTGGAGTGAGATTTATTTTTTACCATAAACGCTAGGGTGGGATAGTTAGCAAGATCTGTTTGGTGCAATTGCATTGGCCCAACATCTAAATCACATGCCATATTGGCCATAATATCTACTACTTTATGGTGCTTAGCAACCAAATAACTATATTTGTTTACTTGTATGTGTTAATTATAATTATCAAATCCCCCTCCATGCATATTTATTTGATGCCTAATGGTTTCACATTTTCAAACCTGCTAGTGCTTATGCTTCAACATTATTTTTTGTGGCATCTAGTTGTTTTAATGTGAGGGTGCTAATATTGTTATCTGTACATGGTTCTTTAGTATAGATCCAACAATATAAGCTCCTAGGTTCCCATGAGAGGCTCCATCAAAATTATTTTTTCACACCTATTAGCAGTGGCATCCAAACTGTGCTATTGTGGTTGGGCTCTAGCTTTAGTAACTATGTTCCTAGGTTAGGGCATGTACCAATTCCCATTAAAATGATGATTTTGCATCCCAATTTGAGAGATTTTGTCTATGCTATTTGATTTGTATATGTTAGTTACTAGCTCAAAAATTATCCTTTCAATTCTATATATTACTTCTAAGATTGAATGGTGCTTGTTTCTAAATTTATTTATTTTTCTTTCCCACCACAGGCACCATATTACAATTGAGGAGCTTAAAACCATAGTTGAGGAGAAAAGTCTTTATTCATTAGCATCCATGAGAAAAAAAACTACTAACAATGATTTTGGAGGAGTGTTACTGATGCAGGAGCCTCCAATGGTGTAAGGGCAATCTTGCATCACCCAAAAATAGTTAAATTTCAATTTTCTCAGTTTTTAGATGTTTTTACATTTTTGGATACCCTTTTCATCATAATGAAATTCCCAATTTACGGTTTTTATTTTCTATTCCTGGGTTGAAAGATATTGTAGTTTTAGTTTCCCAGATTTGCACATGAAAATCTTTTGAGTTGGATTTGAGGCACTTAGAGCTTCCGGAATGGCCCTAAAACTTTCCAAAATCAGCGTAGTGGATTTCAAGCGCATTATTGACTTCAAGACCTTTCCAACAGTTCAAACAGTTCGCAAATCGGAGCCCCGGATCAAAAGTTATGGCCCCGGGAAGTTGGCGCACTTTCTAGAAGATACAATTGCAAATGTTCTTTTGAAATCTGAACTTCAAGTTGTAATTTTCAGTGCCAAACTACCTAAACTCAAATTTTAATGTTGTTTTGGCTCCAAACTAAAGAGGAGCTCTATTTATGGGCGGGTTTCTAATATTTTTGGGTAACTTTTTGGGGACAAGCTCGCATATTGCGGAAGGGTTATTTTGTAGCTTTTTGTAACTTGCATGTGTTGTAGAACTTGGGGATTGAGATCCTCTGCATGTAAGAAGCTCCTTTTTCTAAATAATAAAATTATTCTCTTGTTTGTGGGTTATTTTCTGTGAGTTACGTCCCAATTTAGATTGTTTTGGAGCCATAACACCCACTGTTGAGATAATTTACAAGTTGCTAAAAGATGGTTTATTTCCTCTTCTTTTTCACCACACAATACATAGTTGAAAGGGGAGATATACCTAGTTTCACCAACCTCTCACAGGCAAGGATACATTTGCTTAAAGCCAACCATGCAAAAGACCTAGCTTTTGGAAGAAATTGTAGAGTTCCAACATAATTTGTGGGGCTAATTCAACATTTTCTTTTTGAATGATTGATGTGTAGCCTTGGCTGAATTTATAATACCCTCACTTAGAAGGTGCCCAAATCAGTCTGCCAGGATATGTGGAAAGAAAGATTAGCTAGAGAATATTTGAAAATTGAGAGTTTGGATTTGCTAGAAAGCTACATCCATCAATTTTTTTCCATTTGGCATTTTAGAGGAGATTATCTTCAATCATAATATAGTCTTTTACTTGTATTCCTTAATGATGTTTTAAATATATTCTTGCTTCCTTTAATCCTTGAATTCTAGATAGTGGTGGAAAACCATTATAGGAGCCATCCCAAAATAGTATTTTTTCTCCATTGCGTATAAACCATGTTAAATGCAAAATAATGACTTATTAGCAAGTTATGATAAAGTTCCACATTTTGGAGCCCTCTAGAGAATTTGACATTGTGAAAATGTGTTCAAGAGTTGAAGAGTCCATATATTTTCTTTACATAATTATGGTCTATTTGGAATATGGTTTTACAAAGATATTCCACACTATTTTCACTCTCAACGATAGGTTCCTTTCCTCTAAGTTATATATAATGGCTCTTCCATACTTTTTTCTTCACAAAGTTTATTCAATGAAACTAGTAGAATTTTACTCTTTTTCTTGGTGACAAGACTCCCATGTCAAAGGAACTGTTTGATGCATTTCTCTATGTTCTCTTGAACTACTTTTGGTAGCTTGAGGATGGATATAACATAATTGGAAAGAGCTAAAAGGACTAATTTGGTTAATTTCAACTTCTTTCCATTGTTAGAAATCTTCCTTCCCATGATGTTATTCTATTTTTATTTTGAGATAAAAATTTACTCTAGAATTTAGACTTGTTTAGCTTTGAAAAGAATGAGATTCCCAAAAAAATTCTTAGAAATTTGTCTTGTTTGAATTTAAGAACTGATAAAATATGAGCGAACACCATTGGATATTTGTTTTGATGAATATGCTTGATTTTTATCATTAATTTTTTGGCCTGATACTTTGCAATAATCCCCTGACTTTTTTAATGCCTCATGCTTGTTGGATAGTAGATTTTGTAAATAGAAGTATTAGTAAAATATTCATAAACATTGATTGTTTATTATTCGAGGAATACATCTATATTTTTATGGCATAGTGGAGGCAGTTGAATGGAGGTTGAATGAAGGTAGTTGAGTGAAATAGTTATACTCAGTTATCTATATACCCTTGCACACCCGCCACTATATACAATGTAATGGAGCCACATTACTAATAATGCTAACATCGCCCCCCCCCCCCTATTAAAGTGTTCCTTTAAATGTATCCCTAAAACCTCACAATTCATCTTGCCAATGGACCCCCCTCTTAAGGCTTACATTACAAAAATATGTATACATTCTTGAGAATATTTTCATTTTGAAGAAATAAATCGTAAATAAAGTGAAACTACTCCAAATTGCTTCATAACCCTCAAAAAGGTGTAGCTCCGAGCTGAATTCTTGAGTTCATCCTCCCATGAAGTCTTGAATCATAGACTGTAATTATTAGACAACAATCTTCCAAGTTGTCTCCTCGACCATTGTAAAGGTATAATCCTTGGGTTTGACCATAATTACTGGACAACCATCCTTTGTTACAACTTCTAGTAACCATAATGACACTACCAACATCAAACATAATAAAGTTCTTGATAAATAGTTTTGGGCATCAGATGGTATGTCCGTTATAAATGTTAAGATAAAGGTTACCATTATCTCCAAAAGAAATTAAGAAGAGACACAATTTATTGATAATAAAATATTGATCGATTGAGGATTATTCACAATTTCATTTGTTACCAATCTTGCTATCTTCCATATTGTAATAAAGTGCCTACAAGAAAAAAAAAAACTCCAAAATTATTTTTTATGGAAAGGAAATCCACATAGACCTTTAGAAATGTGCCTCCCTATGCACATGTAGCATAGAAAAAAGTAACCCTTTTTCACACTTAGATTGGGAATATTTGATTAATGATAAAATAGACTTAATTGTTCCTAATTTAGGGTGTTGTCAAGTGTGTCCTTACATTTTCACACTAATAAAGGGATTTATTAATTAATTGAGGTTCATTAGAGCTTAATTTTCCCCTTTAATTCAAATCTAATCCTTATTTATTGCATTTTCCAAGGGATAAAGCTCGCCACTCATTAATAATGTTACATAAAACTTAATTTGGAAAGATATGAGTCCTAGGCCAGTGACCAAAGACCCATTTACCACCTGGAGAATGGGTCCTTCCTAGGTCCTATGAGCCCCCTTTTACATTTTATTTCATGTCCCCGAAACTTGTCCTAGTTAAGTGTGCTAGGACCCAATTTCCCTATGGTGAATGGGTCCTCCTTAACTTAGGGCACCCCTTTTTGAACATATTCTTTGTAGGATTTTAGTTATTTTAAATCCTACATCTGATGTCAATTTTTGTTATTTGAATTTTAGGATTAAATCTTAAGTTAAGTATAAATATAAGGTTATTTCACATAGTCTCACCTAGCAACTTCAAGTATTCAAGCATTATAGCATGTTTATGAGATCAAGAGTTTACAAGACCATTTCAAAGACCTTCAAGGATAGATTATCAATTTTTTATTACAACAAACAAAGGTCATATCATGATGTCAGAGGGATAGTGCATCATCCATGTTGTTGAGATAATGTGTTGATGTAGTATTGAAGATCCAATTCAAGCATCATTTAACATACAAATCCAAGATCAAGATCTAAATTCCTTACAGACAATTCATGTTAGATTGTTTATTTCCATTCAAATAATTCATCCAAGGTATCATTGTTTCATGTTCATGTTTCATTATTTCATTACAATGTTTAATTACCTAAACAAGGTTTGACCAAGGAAACCCCCCATTCCCTAACAAAAAACAATTTTTCTTCTCTCTTGATGTGTGATTGCAAGTTTTAGATTGAAGATCAAGTAGAGAAAAAAAGTTGCAAAGTTTTCAAGATTGTAAAGTTTTTCTTCTCTCTTGATAAGTTTAGGTCATCTTATGTGTGACGTACATGACGATTTTTGAAAAATGACAAATATGGCTAATAAAAATTTAACAAAAAAAATTCAATAAAAAATTACAAAAAAATATCAAAAACATGCTTCAGTGAGTTACAAATCTTTCCCAAAAGGATTTAGAAAAATATGATAATTTAGGTCAAAATATGGATGACTTACACGTGCATGGTATGGTAAAAAAAAGCTACTTTTAAATAGTGGTTTTTAGAAATGCCTATTGAAACTTAGTTTGTACCATTTGGCTATTGAAATCAATTACATATTCGGAAACTAGACTCTGAGTAATACATTTTATGATCAGTGACTATTTTGAAGATTCCATCTCTAAGTGCTTCAAATTTTAAGGTCAAATGTGCCAAATTCTTAAAATCAAGGAAAACACTTCCACTTTTTGGCCAAAAAGTGGACTCAACTTCTTGCCAACACCTGTCCAAAATAATGAGTCGTAGGGGCCTATAAATGTTGTTTTAAAGGGTGATTAATGCAAGGGTGTCTAAAATAGGATAAAAATAGGAAAAAAATTACATCTTTCTTCAAGAGTATACAATTTTTGGCCTCACAACTATTTTATATAATGTAAATTAATAAATATATTTTAATAAATTATTATATTATAAAACTATATATTTAGTAGATATGTTTATTTATTATTTAATTATATATTTATTTAAAAATATGTATTTATACCAAATCAAATATTATATATAATAATAATGTAATTATATTATATATAATTTAATTTATACTTTAGTAATTTATGTTCTATTAAATATAACATATAATAATGACAAAATTTATATTATGATGATTTTTTCTTTTTCATAAGTGCTACCATAGGGGGTAGCTCCCGATATTGCTTGAAAAAGAAATATTATGTTATGCCATGAGGCTACATTCAGTAATAAAGATATCCAACCCCTTATGATAAATCTATCAGCTTGACTACAACATTCTCTTCTATTTGATTGGGGTTGTCCTCAAGAAATTTCATAAATTTGTTAATGGTATACTTCTATTCCACACCTTTTTTAAAGAGCCTCCAAGCCTTTTGTAGTGTTGGGTGAAAATTTTGTAATCCCTTTACAAATTACAAAACTTGAATTTCAGCCATAGTTGTTGTGAGATAACATCTCTCAGAAAGGGGATGTTACCTTCTTACTACTTATTGGAACTGATAGTAAACTACTCTAAACTTTACAATATGAACACTACACTAATCATATGGGGGTGTAATACATTCATGATTCTTTCTTCTTTCAGAGAATATGTTTACAATGTCCCACAGTTTTTATTTCTTGATACGATACAACTTTAAATTAAACCTAAGCAGTAATTCCCAATACTTCTAACTTGTCAAAGCATAGTCTAGGAGTACCAATATAATCCAATAAATGTAACCAAAAAACCAATGAAAGCACAAATTCTTTCTATTTTTTTCAAAGATGAGTTCTTTAGCAAAGTAACTAGTGATGCAAATGGAGCAAAAAGTCTTCAATCTACTTCACAGAAAGATCCACAAATAGCATGAAAAATGGCAAGCACAAAGTCTTGAAGATAATTCACCAATATTATCAGTAATTACACAATTTCAAGAAAAATGCATAGCACAAAGTCTACACAAATCAACTTGAAATCCCTCCAATCTGAATTAATAAAACATGGCTAATCCAATAAAATAATAAGATAAACTAATGTGAATGACATAAGAAAATTCACATACATGGAAATTGATCCAACACAAAATTTGGTATGCAATTTGGCCTTCTTTATTGATTGAAAATGGTATCATAATATGAACTCAAAGTCTCAAAAATTTCCTTACAAATGAGAAGAAATTCATTGCATTAGATAAAAGGTAAATAATACAATACAACTCTCTCTTATTTATAGGTGAGAGAAATGAGCTATTCTAGGAAAAAACCTAACTAACTTTAGGCTTTTTCAAACATGATGTCCATGATTGTAGGATAACATCTCCATTTCTACATGTAATTGCATTAGACATGTAAAAATGCCAACACCTATTTACACAAAGAATGATAAAAAGCATGAAATCTAACTATCCCTAGAAATGTAAAAGGATTTAAGGTTCCTCACTTTGTGCTTGGAAATCTTTATACATCTTTAAGATTCCTTGCATTACTGTCTCATCGAGTCCCAAAGTGTAATCAATAATAGTGTGAACCTTCGTGATAAACTTCTTTGCAGAAGAACAAACCTTCTTACATATATCCAAATGTGTTTTGAGATTATCTCAAGTTAACTGTACATCACACAAAGTTTCCATTGAAGCTAATGAAAATGCTTCATCTTCTACTTGTTTTTTATTAGCTTGCTTGAATACTTGAACAATATCACATATGCCGGGAGAAATGTGTGATTGTCATCAAGAAGTTTCCCTATTAACTCTTCAATTCTATTCACCATGACAACACGATATCCTTCAACGCCCTCTTGCACATGTTGTACATCCTTGATTAGAGTATTTATGACTTGTATACAGTTTTTGATAGATGCATTAATTTCCACATACTTTTCATTGTTATGGATGATCTCAACTCCCATTAACCTGCATAGCTTCTCCATCTTCAACTGAATCTATGACTCAATATTTTGCTCCATTTCCTTATGTTTAACAAAAAGTGTACTTTTCTTTTCCAACTCTAAATTTATCTTTGATATCTTGGAAATCCTCTCCACTACAAGGGTCATGTATTGTGAACCTTGTTCAATTATTCTATCAAAAAATTCATATATATATTTTCCTTTAAAATAGTATTTCTCAACCTTTTGAACTATAGTTGGTTCCTCAATACTCATTGCAATAGATTGCATATTCTATGAAGACTCTGTGATTCTCCTCAACACAGATGCATAGTGCTCATATTTTTCCTTGTACATGTCTTTAGTCTCCTTTAGTTTATTATTTTTTTCCATCAAAGTAGTCAAAGAAGCTTGAGCATCATCCTTGGAACTTGCATGTGTAATCTTTCCAATCTCATCCCTTGTGATGGTGTAGTCCTCGATGCTAATTTCCTCATGGCTTTTACCTTGAGGTGGTGCTATTGTTTTTGCATACTTATACCCTCATTTGTCCATATGCAACTTTGAGTGAACTTTTGGATTTTTTTTACCCTTAGGCTTTTGTGGAGAAAACTCGTCAAGATCTAACTCATATGGAGAGACCACTTTATTTTTCCATTTAGATGCTTGTGAATCTAGCCATGGAAGAGGTAAATAAACATCGCCTTCGTTCCCTACTGCTAATTATTGAGTCACATAGTATTTTTGGGAACAAGTGTTGGAATTATAATAGGTGCTATCTTAATCATCATTTTTCTTAGAATTTGGAAATTCAATGTATCTAGTAATGACTCATTCATAAACCGATCAAATTCAACTTGTGAAGATATGTCAAATGATGGATATGGAAAACTTGGAATAGATGACAGATAACCAGAGATATCATAACATTCTACAAAATTGACCCTATAGGAATAGAATGAATTGAATGTACCATTTGAGGTATCATCACTTTAAGTGCATGCAAAATTGTTGAAGGTGGAGGTGAATTTGGAAGAGGAGGTGGAGGAGAGGTAGGAATAGGAGGAGTATGTGGTGTTGTAGCAATAATAAGTGATGGTGTATGTAGAAGATCTTGGATGACATTTTCCTATGGAGATGTATGCATTTCTTCAACTTTCCTTTCTTCTTCCTATTCATCTTCATCATCTTCTTGTTCTCCCTCTAACTACTCATCCTCTTTATATTCTTCATTCAGTTCTTCATATTCATGTAATTCCTCATCTTTTTGTTGGCTTCTCCTTCAGATACATCACTCTCAAAATATTTCTTGAAAGAATTCAAATGAATTCCTTTCCTTTGTAAGAATTCACTGGTATTACTCAAAATGGGAGTAAGTCTTTGCTAGATGGAAGTACTTTCTTTTCAAGAGCATTTAATAAGAGGCAAGGGTTTTCTTTCTATCTCCTTTTCATCATACTCGACATTTAGAGTATCAAAAGGATATTTAATGTTCTTTGGAAAATTTTCCAAGCCAAGATCAAGGATCTACTCCATAGTAAGCCTACAAAAATCTATTTTTCTTATACCTTCTTCATCTTTGTAATCTACCCAAATATCTTTAAAATGGTAGAAATTTCAATGACTCTTTTTTATTTTTCTCTTCATTCCTCTATAGTAAAAATCATTTCTATATCTGTAAGTTCTTAGATTTATGATTTGTATCTATAATGCTCAAATTTGTCCTTAGGCGCTATTTGTATTGAATATATTCTAGTGGTAATTGTAAAATTAATCCCTAGCTTATGAATATCTTGACATTCATTATGTACTATGATAACCTATCTAGAAAGTTCCATAAACACCCACTTGTCAAAAGGATACCTTGGTAACATGTAGGGATATCCCATATAGCAACCTACCCTGAGGTATTGGAAAGTGGGAAATTGCAAGAAGATACATCTGTATTTATTCACAACAATCCACACTTCATCACAAACCCTTCTTTTCTCTAAGGATGGATCAAACATACATAGAAAAGGTGCAAAGAAAGCATCATTTACTATTCTAAAGTGTTTGACACTACCTCTAAGGGTGATTTGGGAATAGTATTTGTACACCAGCACAAACCTTCTATCTTCTTCTATTGTTAGACTAGAATATTGCCTCATGGTTGTTGCAGTGTACACCAAGTATGAAGTCATATATAACTTCAAAGTAGAGTGCACATTGATGAGTTGTCCATGGATTTCATCGCTGATTTGGGAACCCTAGTCAATGTGACTCTTCTTTTTCCTCATAATTCTAATGTATTGATACATTCATTCTTGGAAAGTTGATGAAGTTAGAAATTATTTCACTCTACTTAGAAGAGTGATCATATCATGCACATTCTCCTCGGAATCACTAC
Source organism: Sequoia sempervirens (assembly GCA_007258455.2). Lineage (NCBI taxonomy): Eukaryota > Viridiplantae > Streptophyta > Pinopsida > Cupressales > Cupressaceae > Sequoia > Sequoia sempervirens. The sequence continues at coordinate 140,856 of VDFB02034577.1, forward strand.
GAGGAAGGCTTTTAGGCCATCTTGAAATGTTGGGCCTCGAGGTCTTCAACCATTTCACATTGATCAACTACTTGGATTCATTTTTTTTTTTGATCATAAGCCTCTTGGGAATGTTGAATAGTCATATATGTATATTCCTCCATAGTTGGGACTTGGAAAACATTGAAGAAATCAACATTCAACCTCATCATTACATGTCCTGAAGAGTCTCTAACACTTCTATCATCTTGGATGTAGGGTGAGGAAAATTACAAGAAAAACTCTAGACAATGATCTACTACTAGAAATGAGGCTACCTGGTGGAGATTTCTATGAAAAAGGGTCTCCAAATCTTTTTCCAAGGGTTTCTTCTTTGTTCTTTTAATAAAGTCATTCATATCAAGACATCTAATTTTTGTATCCTTGATCTCATCAATCTTGGATGTGACCACTATAGGTGGATAGAAACCATGGCATTTATATTTCAGTTTGTCTTTCTTGCTTAATGATGTTGACTCTTTAGTTGTAATTAAGTGTATGAGGAGACCATTGATATCTTATAATGAATGACTTCAGGGAATGCCTAATAGGAGATGGAGTATAACTACATGGAAATAAGAATTTTTTTTTGATATTAGAAGAATGTGCATTTTGTATGTGAAGAATGTGAAAATCCAAGTGAGCACTTTGGAGCGAGAAGATATGAGCTATGGAGTGAGAAAAATCAAGTGAATGCGCGTAAAACGAAGCTTAGAATGCAATTTTGGATTCTTTTGGCGTTAGTAAAAAATTAAAGATTTTGTGTATGGGCACTGAAATTCAGTACCCTTACATCTTGGGGAAGTTCATTTTATTCACTAGTGCTAAAAATTAGTGCTTCTACATTGTTTTGAAATGCTTTGGAAGTCTTTGTATAGGCGCTAAAAATTAGCGCTTCTACATCTTGGGAAGTTTGATTTTGTAAGAGCAGTAAATTTTGATGCTTCTACATCTTCTTCAAGGACTAGGTGGATTTTTGTATGGGCTCTAAAATTCAGCTCCTATGCATATTTTTGGAAAGTTTTTTTTTTTTGTAGAGGTGGAAAAAAATCCAGCCTCTTCATTAGGGACTTGTGGAAAACACAAAGATGTATTGGCTCTACATTAATGGGAAAAGTATCATGTAGTGGTGGAAAAAAACCCTACCACTACACATACTTGTGTTAAGTGATTGACATGTATTGGTGGTAATTTTCACTACCAGTACATGGGGTTGGATATAAGTCAAAAACATAAGGTTAGAAGAATTCGATGAAATATTAGTCAAGGGTTTGTAGAAACTGCTTAACATAATTTCAAAAGAGAAAAAAATGCATGAGAAAACCCACCTAGGTTTAGTGAAAGAAAATTTAACCTAGTTAGATAAAAAAAAACATAAATGGAAAAAGTTATACAAAGGAATGCAAAACAAACAAACCCTATGAACAAAAAACAAGATGAAATAAACATAAACCAAGAAATGGAAAATATTTCAAAGAATGTTTGTACAAATATAAATGATCATCATGACAATGATAAATAAAAGTAAACATTCATACAAAGTGAGGAAATAACCACAACATACCTGGTAAAGAAATGAAAACCCTAGGCCTAGACTTGATTGAAATCCATCTAGAAATCCCCATAGAATCTGCACTAAAATGTGAAGAAGGTTCAACACAAAATCATGCAAGGTAGAGAGGAGAAAATGAAACAAGATGATCAAGAATGAGACTAAAATGGCTGAAAATTTTATTACAAAGAGTTTAAATAAAATCGCATTAATGAACTGTAAGTTCAATAATTCCACATGTGCATAGTTGGGAAAGTGGACAGGCGGTGAAAAATTCCACCTGTGCATTTTTCAAAACCACTGAACAGATGCAAGGGTGCTAAAAAAGCTTTCCCTTGTATACTCAAAGAGTTTAAGATGTATAACGGTGTTGAAAAACAATGTCACTACACCTAATCAAAAAAAATTCTATCAGCTCATGTAGCAGCATTGAAAAACAACGTCCCTACATGGGAAAAAAAATCTCTCTAGAAAAGTGAAAAATAACAAAATACTCATTTCAAAGCTTTTCATGAAATAGGAAGAAGCAAGCACTTGAGGGGATGATTTGAGGCTCTAGACCACACATAAAGGAAAATTGAAATTCACCTCATTTTATATGCCTAGAGTGCATAGGACTATGAAACGAACAAGTTTTATAGGGGGTTATCCTACGAATCAAGCTCAATGGGATTCAAAGATAATAGCTAGCTCTAGCTAGGGAGATTCCTTTGATCACTCTTTGAAATAATCAAAGGGATAACTCCTAAGTTCCTTTATCCATCCATTGGGCATAGATTCGGGTGACAAAAATAAAAAGACTCAAGAATTAATGGATGTGCCAGGGTGATCCCACAATACTTGTTTACAATTTTTTGCCAAACTCGATACTAGACTGATTTTTTCTAACTAAATCTTCAGTTTCAGGCACCTATAACTAGTAAACCATGAGGAATTTGTAGATGATCCAAACTAGTGATTTGTGATATTTTGTCTGTAGATTCTAAATATATATATATTTAAAAAAATTGGAATCAGATTGCACTTCTTTTTCCATCTCCTTCGAAAACTAGTTTTTTCAATAAGCACCATTTTTAAAGAGTGTCACTCACAATATAACACAATATTTTTTCCATGAAGGATAAATTTTTTTTTTTTTGAATTTAGATTTGTAACTATGATATCTAGTGCTTCCAATTGGTTTCATAGTGTTTTATTGAATATTTTTTCTTTAATCAAGTTTTGAAGGAAAACTAATTACAATTCAAACATAGGCAAATTGTATATAACACAACTTTTTTTGTATGTATCAAAATTCTTTTTTTTTATTGGATCAATGACTTCAATATCTAGTGCACTCATATTTTTCAAAAAAAAAATCATAATCTTCTATTTTTTAACATGTATAGAACAAAGAGCTTGATTTTTGGTGAAAAACTTACATTCACAAGAAATAAAAAACAAATATAATAATTAAATTAAATTTATTCAAAATTATATTTTTTGTGAAGCTTATAATAAGTACTACATACTTACAAAAAAAAATTTAAATGAATTCATTTTATCCCCCAAAAGGTAAATAAAAAGTGGTTTTCTATTAGCATTTTGATACATGTAAAGGAGACTCTGTAATAGGTATGGTTTACAACTAGTGGGGTTATATCCAAGGGGGTTTGATATAAGGTAGTTTGATCAAACCTTCTTCAATTGGAATAATTTAAATGAAACATTTTAAGGCTTAAATCATTATATTTTTAAAAATATGTGATTTAAGCAAAAATCAGAATCTTCCAGAAATTGTAAACCAGCTTTGTGGGATCACCCTATAAATAGTATACAAATATTTTCATTATACATTCATCACCTCATTAAGCAAAGTGTTTCAAATGTTTCCCATTGTGTGGAAGGGAAAATTGTGTTTCATCCTTGTATGCGAGAAGGAAGCTATTTTCACACTAGAGTTGATGTATCTTGAATAGTCTCGTCCACAGTGAGTCAAATTTTTTGTGCATACCTTTTGGTTCTTGATGAGCTTAGTTTATGGTCTAATTTTGTGTAGAATTTATGACTTATTTTCTGAATTTATCATGAACTTTGATGTTAAGTGTCGATATTTTTTATGATATTTCCGCAAACTATAGACATTCGGCCTAATCTTATTTTTGCAAATCTTTAATGATATTGGCATATTATATGGACTGTCTATATTAATCCTTCATGTGGTTAATGAATGTTCCTTAAGGTGATTAAAAATATGAAATTATTATGTGTACTAACATTTCCATGCATATATAATGTGAGGATACTAAATTGAGAAAGACACTGCCAGCAAGGCATGCACCATAACGTCCAACAAGGGAATCATTCAAAGGTCAAAGGAGGCTTACGACAAGAGATTCCCCATGGAAACTGAATGTAACCACCTTGTAGTGGACTTTAATGCTGTTGAGAAAGTATTGGCATTACTGTTGTGCTAAATTTGTAGAGACATCTAACCAGATTCCATGCATAATCACCTCTCCATTTTCTCCACTTTCGCTAAATTGGATTCCTCCCAGTTTGTGGATTTGATCACCTTGTTTAGGTGGTAGTATAAATAAGTATCAAGTGCTCCTTTTCAGGAGGTTGCATCTGATATTGTACTTGCATTCTTAGTTTTCAGTGATACATTTATACTACTCTATTGTACTCATGTTTCCTGATGAATAAAATGAAGTTCTAGGTTTCAGCATTTGAGTTTTCATTAGTTTAGAGGATACCTATCCAAGGGGACCTACTTCGTGAGTAATCAATCATTTAGTTTAGTATTAGTTTAGTATTACTTTTTGTTGAGTAACAAGTTAAGAATCTTGCACCTACTATTCTTGTAGCCACTAGAATTCCATTATGTGACTGTTCTTGCAGCCAAAGCAGATAGAGTATTTTTTTGTTTGTTGTTCATATTTTCATTTTTGTCATGCATTTCAAGTTTAATGTAGTTGTTGATTGATGATTGGAATTTATGTTATTCCTTTCTAAGCACTTTACTTTCAGTATTGTGTCATTTTTTAGATGTAGAATGAAAATGGCTACTTTGAGTTCCTAGTGCACATACTATGCTAACCCATTTCAATTTCACATCCCTAGGTTGACAAGGTAAACGCACCTTCATGATGATTGAAATAACTACTTATGTTAGATGTACAATCTTTGAATCATGGCTATAAAGGCCTAGTTGTTAAATCATTGTAGGAGGCCAACATTTTTGGCGTCGTTGTCAGGGATGGTGTCAAACTAGGGAGTTCTTCAGAGTCATTGGTAGTTTTTCTTGTTGTAGTATTCATAGAAGTTATTCTTAGTATACCCTCATTTAGGATGTAATGACCCCCCTTATTTTTTACCAATTATTTGTGTGATTGGTTGATAGTGAGCTGATACTGCACGCATAAAGGAAGGAGAAGGTATGTTTATGGGAGATTCATTCCTAACAATTCCAATCCATTCCAGCTAGTTGAATATCAAAACCTTACAAGAGAAGAGGAAGAAGAAGATCCACACCCCTTTGCTGATGCATTTCTTGATTTGACTAGCTCTGAAGTTTCCTCTGAAGACCAAAATTAATTTGAGAATCCTTTTGCTTTGGAATTGCATTAACTAGGAATGGGTGATACAAATAGGAACAAACCTAACCAACTAGCTTTTCCTTTCCCCATTTCCCATTAGAATGAAGTTGACAACATAAAAAATATCCCTGCTTTAGCACTCCCCAAGTTTTATGAAATTGTCATAGAAGATCCTGATACCTTCTTATTTGAGTTTGACATACTCTGCAAGAGTTATGACTATACCACCAATTCCCATATGCTTAAGCTATTTCCTACCACTCTAAAATAAGTTGCATTAAGATGGTTCATGAGCTTGGGTAGAGACACTATGGAAACTTGGAATGACATGAAAACAAAATTCCTTGAGAAATACAAGGAGTATTGTAGTGGCAGTGACATGAGAGGAGGTGACATTTTTAGGATGTAGCAAAAGGAAGATGAGAGCCCAGAGGATTATATTGCAAGGTTTATATTTTTCCTACAAAAATTTACACACCATACACTTAATGAAGACTCAAAAAAGTTTATTTTCCCTAAAGGAATTAATGACAGCTACATTGATGCCTTGGACCTAGTGGGAGGAGGAGATATCTCCCAAATTCCATGGGAGGATATCATGAAAATATGCTAGAACTACTCTAGGGTAGCCTCAAAGAAAGGGAGAGCATACCAATCTTTCATGGGTAAGTCATCTACCAGAGGAGTTTCAAGAATGGAGATTAGTCATTTGCTGGTAGACTTTAAGCAAGACATTATAAAAAATCTAGCTACTCAGCTCGATACACTTTAGGCCAAAAAACGGCAAGAGGAGGCAAAGGAAATGTTGGTAGAGTATTGCCCCCATTACAAATAAAAGAAGAAGGAATGTAGATGCAAGATGGTAGCTAATATTGAAGGCAGGTAGATTGCACCCGAGTTCAAGCCAATTCAAATTGAAGAAGATCAAGTCTACTATGTTGCACAAAGGAAGCCTTGCCTCCAAGACAAGGTATGCCACCAAATCCACTCTCTTATGCTAGGCCATATTTCAATTCCTATTCATCGGGTAACCAATGGTATCCCCCATATCCATCTAGCTATGGAGGATATCCACCACAACCTTGGGGTAACCCTCCAAATGGTTTCCCAATCATGAAAAATCTCCACCCCAATGGCAGCAACCTCAGGGGAAGTAACAATAAGGGTATGTGCAGGATCATCATGGAAAAAGCAGGCCCTTAAGTGACAAAAAAATTAGAAAAATTAGAGTTAGGAAACTTGACATAAAAATTTGAATAAGTTATCTATGTTATTTCAAAAATATGTAAGAATAGAATATGTAAAAATTGAATGTAGTTTCTAAAATACTAGGTTTGTTTAAAAAAGAAATTTATTTGGTGAAAATTTGAAATTTCAAGGAAAAATAAGAAGGTGTTTGTCAACCACCCTAACCACAATAAAATGATAATATTTTTCTATAAATTTTAGATATAAGTAGAGGACTCATGTCCCAATGTTATGCATATTTTTTTGTAATTTTTTTCAAGTAAATAATTAATTATGAATTTTTATTACAACTTTTAAAAAATATAAAAACTCGTATGTCTGACCACCTTAACTTGGTCAAAACTTCATGAAATTCAATTTTTCTTTTTAAATCCTATAGTATGTGAAGCATAGAATGTGGCACATGTTTTGGATTCAAAAATGTTATACGGTTTGAAAGCTATAGATGTTTTTCAATCAGTCTATCAATCAGGACTTTAGTTGTAATTTGAATAGAGAATGAATAATACTTATTAAATTCAAAGTAAAAAATAATTTATATTGTTGGAAAGTTGAGAACCTCCTTTAAAAACCCTTTTTGTTTCATCAATTTTGGGTAAAAAAATAGTCGTCAGCCACATACCCATCATATTGCCACTTTTTGGCCCATCATCATCCTACACATACCCATAATTTCAAGGGCACTAGCAGCCACCTCCAGGAAATTGGAAACAAAGAAATCAATGGAGGGGAGGACAACAATGGCCTTCCCAGACAACCAGTATATGTAGCCACCTTCTCATCCCCAACAACCTACTATAATGGCTCTAGTTGCTAATTCAAGTTCAAATCCATCTAAACCTACTCAGCTACCAGCTCACCCTACACCCAATCCAAATAATAAACCACAACATCAACCTGTATATTATATTGATTCAAATAAATTCCCTGCATATGTTGTGAGTGTAAGTGACATCCACTTGCATTTAGGAACTACTTCACCAACCCCTTTAAATCCCATTATAACTGAGCTTCCTATGGAAGAGGAAGAGGAACCTCTAAATGATCCCATTCAACCAAGTGCACCTAAAAATCCCGAACCAATCCAAGTTAATCAGACTGAACAAGTACCACCATTTCCTCAGAGATTGGAATTTTTCAAGAAGAAGGAAGAAAAGGAGGCCACAATATTTGACATTTTGGATATGCTAAAGAAAATATGTGTCTAGATACCTCTATTTTAGGCAATAAAGGATGTCCCAAATTATGGCAAGGAGATCAAAGAAACATGCCTCAAGAAGCTAGGCAGGAAGAATAAAGACCCCACTATGGTTCATGTGGTGGTACAACTAGCTAAGATCATGCTTGGAAAAGTGACTATCCCCAACTACAATGACCCAAGTAGTCATGTGGTAGTAGTTGTTATAAATGGGATGCAAATAGAGAATTCTCGATTGATTTAGGGGTAACAATAAATGTAATGACCAAAGACATCCAACAATAAATAAAAGTTGCAAGCATGAGATCTACTCCTACTATCCTACAGCTTGCTGATAGTTCTACTATTAAGTTGGGTGGTATAGTGGAGGACCTTATGGTAATTCTAGATTCCTAGGAGTACCTTGTAAACTTCATGATTCTTTCTCCTAAAGCTACAATAGGTGAGTACCCCATTATTCTTGAAAAGCCATGGTTAGCAATTGTAGATGCATATATTTAATGTCGATCAGGTGACATGACCTTTCCTAATGGGAAGAATACCAAAAAAAAATTCCTTTACCCTCCTACTCAGTCATCCCATGATGAGGATAATCTCGTGTGGCCACATGTTGGTGAAGAGGCCGAGGAAATTAATTTTGTGGTGCAACTTATGATTTTAGGAAAAAGCTCCTTAATGTAGCTTCAAGATGAAGATGAAGTATTGACTAACATCATTCTGAACCATTGTGAAGTGGAGGAAACATCATCTTCTCATTCTTCTACTCTAGTCAAAACACTTCTACCTGCTCCTCCTGTAGCCATTGTTCCTGCAAACGTTCTTCCTACAACCACTCTTCTTGCATCAACTTTTCCTTTAGATGCTCTTCCTGCAGCCACTCTTATTGTAGCTAAAATTCCTACAACAATAGTTATGTCCTATGCATTGCTTCCATATAAACTCAAGGTACCATGTGTCAATGAAGCAATCATGATAGAGTTAACTATACAAGTACAGGTGTCAGAGGGAAAATATTTGAATGTTAATAACAAACTGAGTGAGGAACAACAATTGTTATTGGAAAACTTATTGAGGACCCATCAACATACATTTGTGTGGGACTATCATGATATGAAGGGATTGGACCCTAAGATCTACACTCATAGAATTTACATCATAGATGATTGCACCCTAGTGAGGTAGCCACAAAGAAGAATTAACCCTAAACAGAGAGAAATTGTAAAAGGGGAACTAAAAAGATTGCTAGATGTAGGATTTATTTACCCCATTTCAGATAACCAGTGGGCATCGCCATTAGTGATTTCACCCAAGAAAGGAGGGAAATGGCATGTTTTTGTTGATTACAAGGAACTAAATGTTGCCACCAAAAAGGACCATTTCCCCTTACCTTTCATAGATCATGTTTTGGACTCACTTGTAGGAAAGAAATACTTTTCTTTTCTAGATGGATTCAACGACATGAACTAGATCCAAATTGTACCAAAGGACCGGGAGAAGACCACATTTACCTATCCATGGGGGACCTATACTTATTTAGTACTCAATTTGGCTTATGCGACACACCTACAACTTTTCAGAGAGCAATCATTAGCATATTTTAAAACATTTCTTATGATTGCATAGAAATTTATATGATTGATTTCACCACCTATGGTGTTAATTTCAATGATGCATTGGAGAATCTCAAGAAAGTCCTACAGATATGTGAAGATCACAATCTCTCTCTAAACAATGAAAAATGCTTCAATGATGATGCAGGAAGGTGTAGTTCTCAGACACTACATCTCTCACAAAATAATTCAAGTAGATCCTGCAAATATTGAGGTGATCACAAATCTTCCCACACCTGCAAAAGAAAAGGATGTTAGGAGTTTCTTGGGCCATGTAGAGTACTATAGGCAGTTCATCAAGAATTTTAACAAAATACCAGCACCATCTTATACTCTTCTCACCAAAGATGTTGAATTCTAGTGGACTGAAGATTGTGACAAGGCATTTTCTAATTTGAAGGTATCCTTGACTCATGCTCCTATACTCAAAGGACCTAATTGGTAGCTTCCTTTCCACATCTACATAGATGCATCAGATTATGCCATAGGAGTAGTCTTAGTACATAAATAAGGAGCTATTGGAAATGTCATTTATTTTGTCAACAAAAATTTGTAGGGAGCTAAATTCAACTATATAGTGACAGAGAAAGAATTGTTGGAAATGATGTTTTCCCTAAACAAATTCAAGAATTATATCACAGGTTATCAAATATTTGTGCACACTGATCATGCATCCATTAGATATCTCATGAATACACCTTTTATCATAGGTAGACTAGCAAGATGGTTATTTTTGATGTAGGAGTTTGACATAACCATTGTGGATAAACTAGGGAAGGCTAATATTGTTGCAGATTTTTTCTCAAGGTTGACTACATCAGAAGATAATCAAGCCATAGATGACTCTTTTCCTCATGAGAATCTATTCTCCATCAGTGTACAAACACCCTGGTATGATGACATAGCCAACTATCTATTCACAGGTAGAGTTCCTACTCACTTCTCTCCAAAAGAGAGAAGTGCACTCATTGGAAAATCTTTTCCTTTCTCATGAATTGTTGGATGTTTGTTTTATACTAGACTAGACCATGTCATGAGGAGATGTGTGAGAGAAGATGAGACATATCACATTTCTCATGCATTCCACAATGAACCATGTGGAGGAAATTTTGTAGCCAAGAGGACAAGAATAAAGATTTTGAACATGGGATATTAGTGGCCAACACTCCACAAGGATATAGGAAGGTACACCAGAAAATGTGATAGATTCCAAAGAATGGGCATACCAACCAGATCTGATGAGATTCCCCTTTACCCTTAGGTAGTAATCACTCACTTTGACAAGTGGGGATTGGATTTTGTAGGACCCATTGACCCTCCATCAAATGGTAAGTCCTATATCCTAGTATGCACTGATTATGTAACAAAGTGGGTAGAAGTTAAGGCCATGAAGCATGCAAGAGATAACAAGGTTGTAGAATTTCTTAATGAGGAGATTTTCACAAGGTATGGAGTTCCAAGAGAGATAGTGACTGATCAAGAGACATAATTCACATCAACCCTTGTTACAACACTAGTTAATGAGTACAACATAAGATGCAGGAAGCCTACTCCTTATCACACCTAGGCCAATGGCCAAGTTGAGGTGACCAACAAAGAAATTGAAGCTATTCTGACCAAAATGATAGCTATCCACAAAAAGGATTGGGAAAATAGATTATCAGAAGTTTTTTGGCCCTATAGGACAACCTGGAAAACAACAACAAGCTTCACTCCATTTGATTTGTTGTATGAAAAGGTAAGCATGATTCCCATTGAATTTGAACATAAGACTCTTAGGACTACAATAGACTTGGGGATGGATATCTCTGAGGCACAAAGAGAAAGAATCCTATAGCTGAATGCTTTAGATGAGATAAGGAGAGAATCCTTGCATCACACAAAAGTAGTGGAGAATCAGAGAATCAGGTGGCATGATAAATTTATCAAGGACAAGAAATTCTAGCTAGGTGACTAGGCCTTGCTTTATGATTCCATATATCAAGATAATGTTGGAAAATTGCAGGCAAGGTGGCTAGGACCATATGAGGTTGCTAAAGTATTCCCTAATGGTGCTGTACAACTCATTACTATTGACCCAGTCTAATTTAATCTACTTGTCAATGGTCATTGCCTCAGATTGTATCAAAAGCTGACTTCCAAGGAGGAGTTCCTACAACAATTCACTAAACATGGAGCACCTGAGCTTCTTATAGCTGAAGGAAGTGGACCCAGTGTATGTCCTTCTGGATAATTAATGTATGTACTTGTCATAATAAAGACTTCCACTTATGTGGGGTTGACTTCTTCACCCATCGCCCATCTTCCCATCCATTTCCACCTTTCTCTCTCTTCCATCACTTCACTTCATTCCACTCCACCTCATTTATCCCGATTTTCATTAATTGCTCAACTTATTTCCTAAAAAGGTGAATGTTACTTTCTCCACAATCTTTGCAATGAATCTTCCACATGTTCAGGTGTGTGCACATTAATTTATTTTTCTTAATTGTATTTTAGTGCATTTATTTATTGATGTACATTAATACGGATGTTCACTATTGTTAGTGTAATTAATATTTAATTACACTAGCATAACTTTACTTAGATAATTATTTATTTCCTAGGTTTATTATTCTCATCATTATCTTTTGAGCTATCTTGGTGCTCAAGATAAGATTAGGGTTATGCATCTTTGCTTTTATAAATCAAATAATTATCTTGTAATTATTGAATTCTTGAATAATATTATGTTGCACATCTTTTTGCAATAACTCTTGCTTTTTCTATTTTTCTCTTCTGTGGAAGGATATTCTAGTTTGCAAAATTGATCCTGGTTTCTTACATGGTATTAGAGCCTTGATTTGTAGCCCCTTCTCATATTTTTTGAGAAAATCATTGTAGGGTTCATTAAGGATTCCTCGAGGGTATCATGCCTTGAGTTCATCTATGAGGCATTTTGGATCAGGTTGGGCTTCATCATTGGATTCAGAGAGCTGGAAAAAGATAGGATTGGCTTTTATTTTGCAAATTTTGGCCATCGTTTGCCAGATCCATGAGGGTTTCAAGCTAGGAGTTTTTTTTGCAAGATCTGGGGGTAGCCAAAATTTTGGAGTATTTTGGGCCCAAACAGAGGTCACCATCACATTCGCAGTGGCCAAAAACCCTAAGAACACATGTCGTTTCATCAATTTTGGTGCAGTTGATCTGAAAGGAAAACAATTTTGCATGGGGGGCTATATAGCCTCCCTAGCATGCAGTCTGAGGCAAAAATTTAAAAAAAAATTAAAAATTTGAAATTTTTTTTCAAAGTCTGGCACCTCCCATTCAAAAGAACTCCGCCACTGCCACGCCACCTGGTGGCCACCAGGAGCGGCGGCCACCAGCAATGGCCACTAGTCTGCTGGTGGCTCCTCTAGCCCCTACAGGCCCCTCTGTAGAGCCATCAGTCGTATTGGTGACTGGGCGGTCTGCGCCCAGCCCTCGACCACCCAACTCCCTCTGCTAGCCCCTGAGGGCTTGATCTCCGCGGCCGCCAGTTCCATGGGGGACCGAGTGCTATGCGCCTAGCCCTTGGATGAAAGTTTAGCATAGCCTGTGGTCCTATGGAGGACCAAGGGCTAGACCAAAGCCCCAGTCTACCGCCCCTAGTCGCGCACAGGATGAGGGGCCTATTTTTTTAGCCCCCTAGGCGCCCTATAGCCCTTATTGGGCATTTTGGAGCTGTTTTCACCAAATTGGACGTATTTTTTGCATACAATCTTTGATTTTCGCAAACAAGATACCGTTGGAAAGCTGATTCTGACACCAATCCAGTGGTGTAGGCGTTTTTACTAGATTTTTCTCTAGATTTGTTTTGCAGGCCTTTGAACTCATATGTTGTTGTTTTCACTCTGGAGGGCATATCTTTTGACTCGGTGATCTATTTTTCGTCATTCTTGCGGCATTGGAAAGCTAATTCAGTCCTCTACATAGATATAAGGTCTATTTTATTTTCATATTTATGCATGTTTGTATGCTCTCCTTTTACTATCATTGGTTTATTGTAATAAATGAACTGAGATAAAGTTCCATTTAGGAGGGGTTTCTTGCATAATAAATCTGATTAGAGTGTAGTTTTCACTTTGATCTCCATATTCATCTTGATTTGTTGGCAACTCATATGGGTTATCTAGTTTCTTAGTTTCTTTTGGCCACATCCTTGTCTTATCCTGACACATATTAGATTCATCAGTTCACACTTTAGTTGAGAGATTGTGTTTCTTGATCCACATTGGTTCAGATCCATCTCAGTTGGGGGCCACGTTTTTATGGTTAATGTTCCAGAGTCTTCATGGTACTCCTTCCCATGGAAGATTTTTAGTCTCAGTTTGGCATCAACATCGAGATACATAGTTTCTAGATTATGTCATCATTTCATTTACTATTGCTTCACAAATTCCAAGGTTTTTCCAGTTTGTGATTTTTCCAGTGTTCCGTGGCATCGAGTCTACTGTCACATTATCATGATTCTAGTTTTGGTTTCAATTGTAGACAGATGTATCTTTCCTTGCTTGTTAGATTGTGGTTCCAGTGTTACTCCATAGTGTTCTTCCAGTGCTTCTTTGTAGTAGTCATCTCATTGTAGGGGGTTTTGTCCCACTAGGTTTTCCTTCTCTACCTCATCATTGCATTTGTACTTGGGTACCTGATCAGGCCTTGTTTCCAATACCCATTCATTCATGCTTTATTGCATTCATCTTAGTTTTAGGTGCATGCTTTTTTAGTCTCCCTAAGTTTCACTTATGGGGGGTGTTATTGTAATTAATATTTAATTACACTAGCATAACTTTACTTAGGTAATTATTTATTTACTAGGTTTATTATTCTCATCATTATCTTTTGAGCTATCTTGGCGCTAAAGCTTATATAAAGCAAATCATTATCTTGTAATTATTGAATTCCTGAATAATATTATGTTGCACATCCTTTTGCAATAGCTCTTTCTTTTTCTATTTTTCTCTTCTGTGGAAGGATATTCTGGTTTGCAAATCTGATCTTGCAAATCTGATCTTGGTTTCTAGCAACTATAGCATGCAATTATTCCTTGCCCATGTAAAATCATCATTCCACATGTGAGGAAACATTCCCAAATTTAGGTTGGGGGGAGGAAAAAGATGTGAATATTTTTCCCACATTTCAATCCATGTTGGTCTATGTTAGCAAAATTTAAATTGAGCCAATTTAAAATTTGAGAGAGAGGATGACTCGCATGTGTGAGGTGACACCAACTGCTACTATCATTTCTCTCCATCATAGTTTTCCTTTATTACTCCTTCCTTGCCATTATTGAGCTTGTCATATCTCAGGTTGCAAACAAAAGGTAAGAAGGGAAAATTCAGTCGATATCGGCATTGAAATTTAGCAAGTGTTGTAGGAAGGTGAATTTGGTTTCCAAACAAGAATTGTATGAAGGAAACCACATAGTGCTTGTTTGATTGCAAATAATTGGAGGTGGGTGAATTCAAAATGAACCCATGGTGCATGATGTATTACCACAAGACGCACCCTATTTGGCTGAATTCAAAAACTATGGGTGGATAGACTACTTCCTGAAGCTAGATGATTTTTATGAAGACATTGCACTAGAGTTCGCCTAGACATTGTTTGAAGAGAAAGTCATGGTAAAAGGGTTGGAGGTCATGGAAACTGAAGAAATAATTGTAGAAGTTATAGGGTTACCTATTGATTGTGAAAATTACCTTACTTCTAGAGACGTCAAGTCATCTAGGGACGAATTTATAGAACCGAGTGACCCTCCATTGAGCATAGATAAATAGGGTGCAAAGAGAATGTCTTTTCCTAAGCCATGGAAGCAGATAGCTATTTATGTCATAAAATATATCACTTGTGAATTTCTCTTGTCAAATCTTCATTTTGTACACTTCAAACTTTTGAATTAGATGAGGCATGGGAGAAGGATGAATGTGTTGAACGTGCTATACAACCTTATTTCAATCCTAGTAGCTGTGACTCATAAAGGTAGGGACAATTATGTTTCCTACCATTGTCTAATTAGATTGTTAGTTGAGAAGTCTCTACATGATGTATCTATAATGACCTAAGAAATATTCATAAAAATTGATCAAATTAGACCTGAGCATTTGCAACCTAGGGTTTTACCTCAACCTCATAGGTCTAGCAGGAGATTGAACATGACTGAAGTAACTCTTGGTGCTTCAACCTTTGGTGTAGGCCCTAGTGTAAACCCTCCTCCAATAGAAGAAACTATAGAAATTATCTCTTCTATGATAGATCACTCAGACAAAGAATATTCCTCTCCAGATTCTGATGACGATGTTCCACTTGTCATCCTAATGAAGACTAGGGCACAAAAGAGAGAGGAATAAATGAGAATAGGAAAATCCAAAAAGTAGCTGATATAAAAAGAGGTGTCAAGCTCTAAGAAGAGAAAGGATAACACTATTCATCCTATAGCCAAAGAAAAACATGAGAGCCCTCCTAGAAAATCAAGACCAACTAGGCCAACCTTTCGTATGCCTTGATAGGAAAGGCCTAAATCTAGAGAAATATCACAAGGGGACACATAAGCTCTAATGGGGCTAGAGAATATTGAGGAAGAAGATATATTTAAGTCGACAACAAACATAACATTGGCAGAACTTGCTGACATTGCAGAACAAGTGGAAAATCAAGAATATGAGGAAAATGAGTTCCTACAACAAGAGGTCCTATAGCAAGAGATCTTGTAGCACAAACATGAGCAAGAAATCCTATAGAAATAATATGAACAAGGACAATCTATACCTCTATAGTAAGAATTGACTACACAACCTGAATCCTTGCAGTTGGTACCTTATGAAGAGCAAGCATTGTCAAAAATATTGGTGTGAATATATAACCCCCCTAATTTTTCAATGCACATGGTAGCTATGCATTTATGGAAATAGATGCAAAGAGGAGAAGAGAAATGTAGGATGAAGAAGGAAATTCAAAGGAGAGATGAAGAGATTGAGGACAAGGATGCATAAATTGCCATATTAAAGAAGGTGGATGATATGGCAGCTCTAGTATAGTAAATTCTAGAGTGTAGGACCCCTCCAAGGGTCTATGCTCTGCATTTGAAGGAGAAATATATTTCCTTCAAGCTAGAAAGAATTGTCTCAAGTTTGAACCCTTCCATTGAGACCCCTACTAAATTTTCTAATGCTTATTGGATCAATTCCCCTGAAATGAAGAATTTGTTATGTGAGTTTTATTTGCATAATTATTTAGTGACTCAAGACCATGATTGGAATCCATTGTTGTATGTTGGAGATGTCCAATTGAGGGAATTTATGTCTTGGGTACAAAATGACATCAGTTGGGGACAACAATATGGGGCTTATAAGAAATTGAAATCCAACATCCCTCAGCCCATTAGGGTTGAATCAAGGAATCCAAGGGACATTTGCAGGGAATGGCATAGAATGCTTTTCAAACCTAGCTATGGTAATAGGATTATTCCTTGGATAGAAGTAGTCTACATTGTGTACATGAGGTAAAGGAAAAAGAAAAAGAGGAAACCATTAAGATATACCTCTCACAAAGATGGAACATCCTAGTTGATGAGATAAAATAGGTTGAGCCTCATTCCATCCATAACTATGCTGCAACACTTAAGAGAATTGATAGATATATACAAGCTGGAAGAACAAAGGGATGATTTTGGCTTCCCCTAATGTTTCAACCACCCTCTTGATGTGGCATGTACCAAATTTTAGATTCTACCACTATGATATTGTTCTAGAGAGACAGAGATGGAGCCGATTGGATAGATTATGAGGATACTTTTGGGACCCTAATTCAGACACAAAAAACACATATGTAGGGTAGTTGTCAGTTACAAATTTCAGAGCGTTGACTAAGTAGAAGAACAACCCTTCCCCTACTAGAGGACCAACAAAACATTAGGTTGGAGGTCCAAGTGATGGGCCTAGTTTATGGTCTAATTTTGGGTAGAATTTATGACTTATTTGCTGAAGTTATCATGGACCTTGATGTTAAGTGTTGATAATTTTTATGATATTTCCTCAAACTATAGACATTGGGCCTAATCTTATTTCTGCAAATATTTAATGATATTGGCATATTATATAGGCTATCTATATTAATACTACATGTTGTTAATAATTTTTTTTTAAGGTGGTTACAAATATGCAATTATTGTGCATACTAACATTGCCATGCAAATATAATTTGAGGATACTAAATTGAGAAAGACACTGCCAGCTAGGCATGCACCATAACGTCCATCAAGGGAATCATTCAAAGGTAAAAGGAGGCTAATGGTAGGAGATTCCCCATGCAAACCAAATGTAATCGTCTTGTAGTGGACTTTAATGTTGTTGAGAAAGTATTGGCATTACTATTGTGCCAAATCTATGGACACGTCTGACCAAATTTTATGTGCGCATAATGGCCTCTCCACTTTGTTTACTTTCCCTAAAGTAGTGTCCTCCTAGTTCATGGAGTTGACCACCTTATTTATTTGGTAGTATAAATAAGGATCAAATGCTCCTTTTTAGGAGGTTGTGTGATCTTATATTGTACTTGCATTCTTATTTTTTAGTGATACAATTACATTACTCTATTGTACTCATGTTTCCTAGTGAATAAAATTAGGTTCTAAGTTTGAGAAATTGAGTTTTATTTAGTTTATAGGATACTTATCCAAGGGGGCCCACTTGGTGAGTAATCCATCCTTTAGTTTAGTATTAGTTTAGTATTACTTTTCGTTCAGTAACTAGTTAAGAATCTAGCACTAACTGTTCCTACAACTACTAGAATTCCATTATATGACTATTCTCACAGCAAAAGCAAATAGAGTAGTTTTCTATTTTTTGTTTAGATTTTCATTTCTATCATGCATTTCAAGATTAATGTAGTTGTTGATTGTTTATTGGAATTTATGTTATTCCTTTCTAAGCACATTACTTTCAACATTGTGTCTTTTTTTAGCTGTAGAATGAAAATGGCTACTTTGAGTTCCTAGTGCACATACTATGTTGACCCATTTCAAGTTCACATCCCTGGGTTGACAAGTTAAATGCACCTTCATGATGATTGAAATAGCTATTCAAGTTAGATGTCCAATCTCTAAATCACGGTTGTAAAGGCCTAGTTGTTAAATCATTGTAGGAGGCCAATTGTTCTCTTCTCTTGTCCCACAAGAGAACTAGATCTTCAACCTAGAAATATTGAGATTTCGCCTTCTCATTGAAAATATTCTTCACTTGTTCTTGGTTTTCCATAATACGGTTTTCCACTTCAACACTTTTCTCTTCCAATATGGAGAGATACATTATATGTTGATGTTATAGCAGCTTCGGGCTCAACATTCCAGCCACATGTGAAGATATAAAATTGCATATATCCTTTGGCTATTTATTTTGATTGAGATAATTAATGAGGAGTGCTTCTCAAGGAAACATTGTAATTTTCATCTTGGTTGACCTTCATTGTAATTCATAATTATTATTTGTTATTATATTTTCTCATAATGGTTCACCTAGTTCTTGAAGAGGTGTGACCTCTCTATCATTATGTATTTATAGAAGGTCATTTCACTCCATTCATTATCATTCAAGTTCATGTATTTCCTTTATACAAGTGTGTATTCTTCCAGGAGTAGATTGTGAATTGTACAAAGGTAGATTGAAGATCAAGTAAGAGCAGGTTACTTGTATGCTATTACTACCATTGTTGGTGCAAAATCTTGGCCTTGTGATTGGCCTCATTGTAAAGAATATTGTTTCCATTATTTATATATTAGAGGTATATTTTTTGTTGTGTTTTTCTTCCTCAAGAGCAGGATTTTCCCAGGGTATCTATTGTGTTATTGTGCTATCATTTTGAATTAAATTTTTCTTATCTAATTTGATCATATAAAGACAACATGGTATTAGAGTGGGTTTGAAGAAGATCTTGATCAGATGTGTTTAAGGATGAAAACATCATCCCACTATATAGTCAATAATAAAAGTTTCAAAGTTTTCTATTTGAATCATGGGAGCTATTCTGGAGATTTGTATCAAGAGTGATAAGTGTTTTGAATAGAAATTTTGGGAAGTCAAGGACACTAGTCCACATAGCATGACAGATTCTAGTCATTTACAGAGAGGCAATTTTCAATTGGAGTGACTAATAATCAAAATTGGGAGGTTCAATCACTAAAGGAGTCATACATGACCAATTGTTCGTTCGAGCTCTGTGATCTTCCCTTTGGCCCACAACACTCTCAACGATTTCATATTCAAAATCAAGCACTCTTCTACTTAGGTGAGAACCTCACTCCATAATCTCAACGATTATCACTCGGGCATCGTATGAGTAGAAGAAATATCTCTGTTTAGTTTTATAGCTCAAATCTATCCTTATGTTGTTGAATCATGTGCTCCTTTTGAAGCTGTATTTATCGATTTGGCTATCAAGGTCCAACCAGAGGTTCCTTGGCATATTCATTGAATATTATGAAAGAGATCTAGGCATGATTCATGCTATATTGCATTACCAAACTATCATTGTTGTGTGAGCATATGTGGGTGCGAGGCTCTATTTATTGTAGTGTTGATATATTAAATTGCCTATAGAATCAATTCACGTATTGTAGCGTACCACTAGGCATTCTATTTTGAGATATCAGAATATTGGTGTTGGTGGAAGCTCATAACTATTTTTCAGAATTCAGTCTAGAATTATTGTTGCTTGTATTGAGTGGAGTTGATGGCATATTTATCTCTATTAATAAAGTGTTGGTATCATTTCTTTTTTTTGGGTCCGGTCGAGTTTCCAATCAACATATATCCACAATACATATTCAATGTGCAACTTCTAAATTTGGACTTTGTATTCATGTTGACCAGGCTTGGATGGTATGTGGAGTTGACATTATTAGAATTAGCATCCTTAGTAAAGGTTGAGGCTAAATCTTGATAATGATCATGTGTTTACCTATGCACATTTACGAGAGAAGCATATCCCTCGATACCTTTCCAGACTCATGGACACAAGGCTAGGTCTGCCTTGGTTAAGTTTGCTTCTATTGTACAGAAGTTGATTAATGGTAGAAAGGCCATGAGAAATCAATTTTTTTTAGAGTAAATCTATTCACCATATATTCTGAGATTTTGGAAGCATTGGTTCCTTGGTCATTATTTGTGTTTGGAGTTGATATGTGGGTCACTACAAACCCCAAAATGTGGCTCCTATGATAGGTGTGAATTCAAGGATGGCATCATTGAAGGTGGAAAAGATGAGTCATAGCCATGAATCTAGCTCTATCATGCCCAAAGGGATAGGTTTCTCTATTTGTTTGAAATCACCCTTTCTAGGTTGAATTTTAGTTTGTTGAGTTATTTCATTTATTCAGATCTTGTGTGATTAGTATAGAGAGATTGTAATTTCTCTTGAATTGTGTTCTCTAGCATAAATATCCTTTGAAGATTTCAAATTAGTCATTGCGAGTTGTTTCATGCTAATTATGAAGATCTCCGAGTGTAACTCTAAGATGAAAAAGAGAACTACACTTTCATTGTGATAGGTTGATCACATCGATATCATTCTCTAATGCATGAACTATGTTAGATCCTTGACTCTTGGAGAGAGTTGGTTCTACATGCTAACTGTATAATACATTCAAGAAAATTGCAGTTGTTCAGATTTTCTTTTGTTGTGCTAATTTTAGCACTCTTGAGAGGAGTAAAAGCTCAAAGAAAGAGTTATATCAAAATTCAATAAAGATAAGTTTCTTTATTCCTTCATTTTGATTCTTTGATATATTTCTTTTATAGTTTGATTTACTTATTCATGTTTCAATATTGTTCATAAATTCTTATCTATTCATGCTATAACCTGAGCTAGTAAACTTTCTATGATTCTAGCCTTGATATTTCTTTGGATAGTTATAAATAGTTATTAATCTCTCTCTAAAATGCTTCTAGGATAGATCTAAGAGTAGAAGGTGTTGAGAGATCGCTTAGTGATGAAAATATTGAGGAATCTTATGAGGAAGCCATGCTAACCAAAGAAATGACCAAGCATGAAGTCACATCTTCTAGCCATGGGACTGAGTTGGTGGCTAGAGGGAGTTCACTTCCAGAAGTCTTCTTTGCAATCTCTGAAGAAGGGGTCAAGAGGTAGTTTTGTAACTCATTGAGAAGAAGTGAAGATTACTGTATTGCAAACCCTTAGAGGATCCCTTCAGTTGTTGAGATCAGAATTGCTCAAGACTATCTTCTTGATCTATCATTGGTAGCTCCACAAACCTATTCAAAATAGAGTGTTCTACAATGAGGTCATGGAGGTCTACCTTGAACTCTCTATAGTACTAGAGGTGTGCACTGGAAAAACTATTATCTAAGGAAAGTGTTGTAGGATATCTTGGATGAAGAGGTCAGAAGGTTGACACAAGTACCTAAAGATTCAGAGGGAGCCTACTGAACCTAAAGAAGATGGAAGTACACTATTGAGATTTGGTATGATGGATTGCAAATCCATGTATATGCCCATGGAGACCAACCTACATAAGTTGAAGGACACTATATAGCTAGTTCAAACCTAGTGGATCCCATGATGTACATGCAATTTATTAGATCCTTGATCTATCTAGTTAACATTAGACTACTATGTAGTGAGTGCACTTAGTCAGTTCTTGTGTGAACCAAGGTAGGTACATCTTATTGTAGTGCAACATATCCTGAGATACTTGTGTGGCATAGTTGGATATGGGTTGAGATATTCTTTAGATGTGGACTTGGATCTACAAGGTTATACTGGTTTTGATTGGGAAGGGAGTGTCACTGATTTGAAGAACACCTTTGGATGTTGCTTCATTTTTTAATCTACTATAATTTCCTGGTGCAGTAGGAAATAGTCATCTATAGCATTGAGTACAACAAAGGTAGAGTATATTGCAACTTGTGTGGCAGCTTAAGAAGTAGTGTGGCTTTGTAACCTCCTTGCATGATTGTTTGGACAATCAATGGAGCCTACTATCTTTCATTATGATAAGTGTAGTTGTGTGAAGCTTTCTATCAATCCTATGTTTCAGGACAAAACCAAGCATGTTGAGATAAAATACCACTATCAAAGATATGGTATTGAGGAAAGCTATATAGTTGAGGTATATCAACACTGATGAGCAAATGGTAGACATTCTCACCAAGCCTCTCTCTAGAATAAATTTTGTGTACTTTCAGGATAAGCTTGGTATGGTGGAGAATCCAACTTTAACTAAGAAAGAGTCTCAGTATTAGTGATCTCTGTAATGAGTTCTTCTCTCTGAGAGAAGTTCGAGGTGACATCCCTTGATTAACGAGCTCTTCTCTGAGATAGAAGTTTGAGGTGAAATCCCTTGATTAACAAGTTCTTCTCTAAGAGAGAAGTTCAAGGTGAAATCCCTTAATTAATAAGTTCTTCTTTGTGAGAGAATTTTGAGGTGAAATCCCTTGATTCCACCCTTTCGGAGAGCCATGATGGATGTCATGTGTGTGACTCCACGACAACATCACGTAAGAGAGTCTGTGATTATTTTTTATTGTACTTATGTTTCACCCTCTAGGAGAGCAATGGTGAATGTCACGATGAGGTGACAACATCACATTAAGTGATGAACACTTGTACATACCATGCATTGGTGTAGCCATGATTGTTGATATCATGATGAGGTGATATCTGATATCACAATGAGGTGATATCTTTCCTTTCCACATATGGGAGTAGCCATTGTGGTAGACATCACAATGAGGTGATATGTCTTATGCAGCTGGAAGTATTTCTCCCTAGCTAAGAGGGAGTGTTGATGTTATAGTAGCTTCAGGTTCATCCTTCCAACCATGTTTGAAGATATAAATTGCATATAGCCTTTGGCTATTTATTTTAATTGAGATAATTAATATGAAGGAGTGCTTCCAAAGGCAACATTGTAATTTTTATCTTGGCTAACCTTCATTGTAATTCATAATTATTATTTGTTATTATCATTTCTCATGATGGTCAACCTAGTTCTTGAAGAGGTGCAACCTCTCTAGCATTATGTATTTATAAAAGGTCATTTCACTCCATTCATTATCATTCAATTTTGAGTCCTTCCTTTATACAAGTGTGTATTCTTCTAGGAGTAGATTGTGAATTTTGTAATGGAAGATTCAAGATCAAGTAAGAGAATATTACTTGTATGCTATTACTACCATTGTTGGTGCAGAATCTTGGGCTTGTGATTGGCCTCATTGTAAAGAATATTGTTGCCATTGTTTATATATAAGAATATATTTTTTGCTGGGTTTTTCTCCCTCAAGAGGAGGGTTTTCCTAGGGTATCTGCTATGTTATTATGCTATCATTTTCAATTAAATTTTTCTTATCTCATCTGATCATATAAAAAAATATTATACACTTATCAACCAAGCTTTCTAAAGTATCATGTTCAATGGACTTGGCCAACTTGAGGGTGGGTAGTTCCAATGTGATGGGAATTTCTGCATTCAACCCATAAAGGAGTTGAAATGGGGACATTCCTATTACTTTCTTTGGGTTAATCATATCATCCCACAAATAATCATACAATGCCTTATGCCATAACCATTGATTCTCATCAACAAGCTTGTGAATGATGGTCACCAGGTTCTTGTTTTTTCATTCATCTTGACCATTACCTTGTGGATAATAATCAAATTAAAGTGACAGTATAATTCTATGCTAAAAAAAAATTATGTGATCTCACTTGATGAGAATGAAGAAGAATTATTTGGAACAATCTTGTTTGGAACATCAAATATGGATATTATGTTCTCTTTCAAGAAATTGTATACTACCTCTGAAGTAGCATGTTTTACTAGTATTGTGTCCACCCATTTGGTGAAGTAATCAGTAGCAGTGAAGAAATAGATACACCCTACACTTGAGGGTGGATTCACTACACCAATGAAATTAATGCCCCACTGCTAGAAGGATTATTCAATGATGACATGGTTTTAGGGGTAGAGAAAGAAAAAATTGCTTTCCAACGAACTATTGACATAGTTCACATTTAAGCACCAAAGAGTTCGCATTGAAGCACCAAAGAGTACACATCTTGAAAAAGTGTAGGAAATTAATACTTAGCCCTAAAACTCTTGTGGGCTATAATCAGTACTAAGAAGTGTCCTCCACATGGTAATTAATGAAAATATTTCAATAACTTTCTCTATTGTGCCTTATCAACACATAGCAAGAAAGTACCATCCAAGCTACGCTTAAAGAAACCATTGTCCCATAAGACATAATTTTCACATTTGATCTTGAAAGTTATTTTCTCCTTGGGTTTCAAGTGATTCAAGCATTCTATGTATGTAAGGAAATGAGCATTATTCAAGTACAATTCATCATTAGTACTAGCAAAAGAAACCATTGGAAAATCATTTGAACTCACCTCCTCATTTGCAACTTTTTCATCAGGATTATTATCAGTAATAAGTTGACATAAACCTTTCCCATGCACCATTTTTTTAGGCTTGTTATACATGTCATATTCTTGTATCTTGGAAAACCAATTGCACCTTTTCGTACCAAATTCCTACTACATCATGATGGACTTGATAGTTGAATCTAGAACTAATGCTTTGACATGGTTGTTAAGAATATAAAATATTAAATTCTTTATTTCCTTAACCACAGTGAAAGCATGTTTCTCCATTGGGAATATTTTAATTCATCATCTTTCTAAGGATAACTCATAAACACAATTAGGGATTCAAATCCATTGCTATTCTCTTGCACCAAGATTGTTGAGAGAGTCTATTTAGAAGCATAACTATACATGATAAATTCATTCATGTAGTTTGGAAATACTAACACCAGTGTGTGAGCAATAGCCTCTTTGATATCATCAAATGCAACTTTCCCTTCTACAGTCAAATGAAATGTGGAAGTTCTTTTCATAATATTAATGATATGATGAGTCTTCTCTATGAAGTCAGGTACAAATCAACACAAAAAGTTCACCTTCCCAAAGAAAGAATGAGTTGCTTTCTTACTTGATGGAAAATTAAGATCTTGGATACACTTAACCCTTTTAGAATCAATTTGAATATCTTCCTTGGACATAATGTGACCAAGAAGCTGACCTTCTTTAACCCAAAAAATTGACTTTTTGGGATTGAACGAAATTATGTGTTGTCATCACCTCTCTAAGATTTTCCTCAAATGGAAGAAATGTTCTTGAAGCTTCTTAAAAAATATTGTAATATCATCAAGGTATACTACAATAAACTTCCCCAATACGTCATGAAATGCCAAATTCATTGCATGTTGGAATGTGGCACCAACGTTGATAAGACCAAAAGGAGTTCTACAATACATAAAGGTACCCCATGGTGTTGTAAAGGAAGTCTTGTGTTGATCATTTGGACTAACCTCTATCTAGTTGTAACTAGAGAAACCATCTAACATAGAAAGAATCTCAAATTTAGTTACCATTTTTAGAATTTGATCCATCACTCGAAGAGGATAGCTATCCTTCAACTTGATAATTGGTTCAACTTTCAGAAATCCACACATATGTGAATTTCACCATTCTTTTTGAAAAAATAATGATATTTTATATCCATGTTGAATGGCTAGTAGGAAATATGACTCACGCATTTAGCATCTTTTGAATTTTTGAAAGGATTGTTCCAAGAATTTTTGGATTATATTTCCTTTGTTTTTACTTGTAAGGCAATGCACCTAATTTGAGTAGAATCTTGTGTTGTACCTATTTTGGATGAAAAGACTTGAAACCTTAATAAGAATATTTTAA